>BQKN01065638.1:0-37806 GCA_022839385.1 Asparagus kiusianus | reverse complement strand
TAGAGATAAACCCGAAATCGGAGAGGAAGAATTTTATATTCTATCTCTTGATCTCTTGTTTGTTGGTAGAGATAAACCCAGAATCGGAGAGGAAGAATTTTATATTCTATCTCCTAGTGTAAAGGAAACTCGAAGTGGGATCTCCACTTAGAGAATCCGGATTGGTTTGAATAATCCTAACTGTCATAAGGTTTGATTATCTAATTCAAAAGTGGACATTTCGTTCGCAATGTGAATCGAAAGGAGATTTTGGTTGTGGTCCTAACTGTAGTAAGGTTTGACTAAGTGAGAGCTTTGAGATGATCCTAACTGTTTAAAGGTTCGATCATTCAATTTGTGGACCTCTCGTTCATGGAACGAATCGAGAGGGGATTTTGGTTGTGGTCCTAACTGTAGTAAAGTTTGACCAAGTGGGAGTAGGAGTAGGGTACAAATAACAATGAGTTTGTTGATTTGCACAAACTACTCGGTGGGAAATTTTGATTTCAAACACAAAAATTTGATTTCAAACACAAAAATTTGACACGAAATAATTTGTCGACTGATACAGACTGATGACCATTGGCCGATCTGATTGGTGGGGGTTTTATGTTGTGGGGTTACGAATCATCAAGTTTCCCCTTCCATGATTGCATTACGGGGTTTTGTGAGGAAAGATTAACTATCATTGAATCTCATCTCAACAAAAGTAGTAAAAGGATCTTAATCATTCTTATAACAATTAAGAATAGATTATTCACATGATCAGTTTCCATTCAGGATAATCAACTGATATCGGGTTATCCTGAAACATCCTATACAGGATTCTCTAGGAACTTCCCGTTTTACATAGGTTATCCTGAACGTATTACAGATAATACTTTTTCAGAAACTTCTCATTTATTGGCATCATTAATTTGTTGCCATCCTGAGTAATCAGGCGATATGCACCGTTTGAATAGACTGTTTCTATCACGAACGACCCTTCCCATTTCAGTTGGAATTTTCCTTTCTTCTTGGAAGTGAGAATCATAGGTCTTCAAACGGTAAGAACCAGATCTCCTTCTTTAAAACTTCGTCGTCGGACCCTTTTATCAAAAGCCTGGGAGATTCTAGCTTGATAAAACTCGATCTGTTGTTGAGCTTCCAAGCGCTTTTCATCTAACATCTCTAGTTCCTCGAGACGTTTCTGATGATGTTCTTCCATCGTCATTCCCGTTGCGAGAGCGACACGGAGGGAAGGAATCTGTATTTCCAATGGAAGAACGGCTTCACACCCATATGTTAAGGCATACGAGGTTGTTCCGGTTGGCGTACGGATAGTTGTGCGATAAGCCCACAGGGCCTCGCCGAGTTTGTCGTCCCAATCTCGTTTATTAGTTTTTACCAATTTTGCTAGAATCTTGATAATAGTCTTGTTAAAAGCTTCAGCCAATCCGTTACCTGTAGGATTATAAGCAATTGATGAAACGTCCTTAATCCCGAACTTGCCGCAGAATTTGATGAATGCGTTACTAACGAATTGAGGACCATTATCGTGCACTATTCGCCTTGGAACACCATACCGATATATGATATGGTGTTTAATAAACTTGATAACATCACTCGTCTTTACTTCTCTAAGTGGAACTGCTTCTGCCCATTTTGAGAAGTAATCGGTGATTGCCAGAATGAAACGGTCCCCTTTAATCGAAGGCGGGAAAATAGGACCTACAATATCCATTCCCCAAGTTTCGAATGGCCACGATGTCGCCGATGGATGTAAATATTCAGGAGGCTGGTGCATATAATTTGCATGTAATTGACACACTTCACATCGTCGGGCGTAGTCAACCCCGTCTTTTACCATAGTTGGCCAGTAATACCCGATTCTCCTAAGTCGATCGCAGAGTTTAGGACCGGGCTGATGTGCACCGCATATCCCATCATGCGACTCTTTGAGTGCTTGTTCTGCTTCTTTACCGGAGAGACAACGGAGTAATAGACCATCGTACGATCGTCGATACAACATTTGCGCTGTGGCGTTGTAGTAAAATCTCGGCACTCTTCGCCGAATCGATTCCCTTTCTCTTACATCTTCAGGCAATATACCATGTAGGACGTAGTCGATAATGGGAAAACGACAATCCCGAACTTTGGGTTCAACTCCTGTTGAGTGCTTCCTTAGCGCTCGAATCGTAGATTGGAACAATAAGCTGGTGAGTCCTCACTGTAATTAATTGCTCTGTTTCGGGAGGTTGAGCCAAGGATACCGATAATGCCGCCTATACGTCTGCATACGCGTTTTGGAGACGTGGAACGTACTCGATGAAAAATCCTTTAAACGAGCTTGCCATCTCGATGGCCACCTGGTGGTATGGAATCAGGTCTCGATTTCTGACTTCATACTCTCCTCGTATTTGATTAACTACCAGTTGAGAATCTCCAAAAGCTTCAAGGTATTCGACCCCCAGCTCTTTGGCAAAATTGAGTCCAATTATCAATGCATTATATTCGGTCACGTTATTAGAACATGGTTTGGTCAATGAGTATGCTCTAGGCAAGACATGCTTTTCCGGGGAAACTAAAACGACCCCCACTCCTGAGGAGATTTTAGAACATCCGGGTGCGCTCGCCACGTTGGTTGCGCGGGAAGCCCCATCGAAGTATAATTGCCATACTTGTTGATGTGAGATAGTATTAACTTCGTGAGTTTCATCTGGCAGATCGTCGTATAATTCGACTACATCCTTCGTAGGATTTTCCACCAGAAGATCGCAAATAGCTCGTCCTTTAACTGATTTTTGTTGCTTAAAGTATAAGTCGTATTGCGATAAGAGTAAAGCCCATCTGGCTAAACGCCAATTCATGGATGTCGGCTGGTTCATGAATACTCGGATAGGGTTTATGTTGGAAATAACATAAATTGTCTGTCCAACTAAATAATGTCGCATTTTCTGGATTGCAAATACCAAGGCAAGGCATTCTTTCTCGATCATCGGATAACGAGATTCAACTCCTACCAGTGTGCGACTCAGATAATATACCGCTTGTTCGTGACCGTTATCGTCGTCTTATGCAAGTAATGCCCTTAACGAATGGCTCGTCGCTTTGACATAAATCAAAAACGGTCTGCCCGATTTCGGTGCAACGAGAATAGGTAGGTTCGCCAGATATGTTTTAATATCTTCGAACGCCTTTTGGCATGCTTCATCCCAAATGAACGACACGCCTTTCTTCGTGAGTTTAGAGAACGGTTGACATTTTCCGGACAGATTTGATATAAATCGACGGATATATGCCAATCGACCTTGCAATCCTCTGAGTTCTTTAAGATTTCTCGGAGGTTGCAGCTCATGTATCGCCTTCACTTTATCAGGATCATATGAATACCTTTTGTGGTGACGACGAATCCAAGAAATTTACCGCTCGACATTCCGAGGAATGATTTAGTCGGGTTCATTTTTAGCTGATGGCTCCTCATAAGATCGAACATCGTCTTCAGATCTTTAATGTGGTCGTTTTTATCACGGCTCTTAACGACCAGGTCATCAACGTAGCATTCGACGGCCTTCCGAAGGTGCTCTTGAAAGATTTTCATCATGGCTCGTTGGTACGTAGCACCGGCGTTCTTCAGTCCGAATGGCATAACAGTATAACAAAAGACACCGAGGAGTGTTCTGAATGCCGTATGCTTTTCATCGTCTGGATGCATCTTGATCTGATTATATCCTAAAAATCCATCCGTAAATGACATTCTCTCAAACCCGCACGTATTGTCAATGATGACGTCTATAATGGGTAGAGGAAAATCGTCTTTAGGACAGGCGGTATTCAGATCTCTGAAGTCAATACAAATTCTGATTTTTCCATTCTTTTTAAGAACTGGAACGATATTGGCTAGCCAATCAGGGTGTTGTTCTTCTCTGACAAAACCTGAATCGATTAATTTTTTGACTTCAGCTTCTATTGCCTCCATAATTTGTGGACGAAACCGTCTTTGTTGTTGCTTGACAGGTTTAGCATCCGATTTTATATTAAGGCTGTGCATTGCTACGTTTGGATAAAGTCCCGGCATATCTTCGTAGTTCCAAGTGAAAACGTCGATATACTCTTTAACTAGGGCGATTAGTTCCTCTTTTTCATCCTGTGGAAGATCACCGCTGATAAATATAGGTTTCGGATTATCTTCGTCACCCATATTAACTTGGACTACTTTATCCTCAGTAGGAGGTTCTCTTTGCTCAAATCGATCGCCATATTGGATGTTCATGTAATACATCCATGGATCTTCCCAAATAGGCAACTGTTCGTCTCCTTCGGTCATGGAAGGATCAACTGTCGCCATGTTCGACATTAAGGCTTTGAATTTCTCTCCAATGCTCACGTCAAAGTCCCACATTGAAGTGTCGGATGAATGCCCGCTCTCATTTCTCAATTAGCTAATGATCTGTTGGCAATATTCATCATCAGATGACGAAACATAACCTAGACCTCTTTTATGACTGTAATAATTATCTGGTCTCCTTTTTGGTACGTAGGTAGGACGGGGTGGAACCCTGGCACCTTAACCAAAATGAAGACCTTTACCGAGTGAGAGGTTATAGCCTTGCTTCCTCATGTAATCATTTGCTTGTGAACTATACCGAGAGAAATATCGTCCGGGTTCTTCTTCATCTGAATTGGTGTCCAAGAAAAGATCAGGAGTTAGGGATGGATCCCCTTTTCCAAAGATTATTTCTTTTCCACCCCCTGTCTTTGCGGGTAGGATCACAGTTGTTCCAATTGGATTTTGAAGATATTTTGTCGTCGTGCAAGACGAGCGAAGCGGCATGTGTAGACTAGGATCGTCATACAAATCCTGCATTACATCATTGAGATAATACGAGTACTCTAAATCATCCTTTATTATTTCATCGGCAAGTTGCTAGTTACAACTTTCATCCGACGATTCACCACCGTCAAGATCGATTACAAGAGGTTCAATGTCATTCAGTACAAGACCTTCACTATAATCGAGCCCAGCTTCGGTATCAGCTTCTTCTCCGCTGTCCGTACCATGGACTGATGGTTCAGTATCGGATTCAGCACCGTAAAGAAGGGAGTCAGTAAAATAATTTTCTAACCCCTTAAACGGTTGCTTATCCGCGACCACCGTCTTAACCTCATCGTTAGTGTCTACATATTTCAGACACTGATGGAGTGTGGAGGGAACTATAAGATTACTGTGGATCCATGGGCGACCCAGCAGTAAGTTATAGGAAGTCTCTGCATCTATCACATAGCAGGTGACTTCAGACTTCAAGTCTCCGAGTTGGCACTTCACCCGGATTTTTCCCAATGGTCTTGACCCGCTAGTATTGAATCCATAGATGACAGTTTCCGTGGAGGCTAACTTGCTGGCGGGAATCCCGAGGTGGTACATCAACCGAAGTGGCATGATGCTAACAGCGGAACCCGGATCGACTTGAATCCGGTTGACAACGCTCGAACCGATATATCCAGTAAAATATAACGGTCTATCATGCTTCGAATTCCTGACTTTCATATCTTCTTTTGTGAAAGCAATGCAAGGAAATTTGGTGGCTGCCAGATTGTAATGCTGAACTGATGACTCTGGCTCTTCAGGAATTGGCTTGATTTGAGTGAGGAATACTTCAGAATCAGCCAAGGCTTCTTGCAAAGCTTCTCTGGTCTCTTTCGAGAGGCGTAATAACTTGTATAGCGTGATCCTTGCTGGGATGTTAGCCAACTGAGTCATAACATCGAAGCGGTATGGAGTGTTTAAACTTTTCGGTTTGTCTCGTCCAATCAGTCGATTAAAATGAGGCTGCTTCGGAAGTTGAACCTCTTTGTGTTGAGGTTCCTTCTCTTTCTGCTTAACAACTTTCTGAAGTTTCTCGGTTGCTAAAGGTGGAGTTGTAACCACCCCCAGCTCTTTTAAGGTCTTGGTAGGTACAGCTCTCTCTACCCCCTGCTCGGCTAATTACTCGGATGCGCTTGGGTAGTTGAAACTGTATTCGTTACCACTTCTAGTAGCGAAAACTTCTTGTTCTTCATCAGAAAGCGGTAAAGCTGCTATCTCTTCATCGTCCTTCTCAGGAATCGCCGAGGCCCCGTAGCAGGACTTTCTTTTCTCTTGCCTTTCAATTTCTTCTTCATCGTGGATGTTGTCCACTGTTCATCTTCAAGCAAATCCGGATGAACCCAAAGGATTTCGTCGTTAGGGGTCGTGTGTGGTACAAGTCCCTTTTGGCGCTGTCCATGAGGGTCATTGTTGATGGTTTGCATCTTGACCTTTGATACTGGCTCAGCTTGAAACCAGGACAAAGGAACCGATCCGAAGCTAATAGAAACTGCGTTTGCGCCTACTTTCTTCTCCTTTGGCTTCGGCATCACAATACCAACATCAATTAAGGTTTGTATTTTGTCTTTTAAGACATAACACGCCTTAGTGGGATGGTGGACCCTCCTGTGATATGCACAATACTTTGGGTCATTAGTCTTCTTTACTTCTTCTTGG
The DNA here is from genome assembly GCA_022839385.1 of Asparagus kiusianus. Classification (NCBI taxonomy): domain Eukaryota; kingdom Viridiplantae; phylum Streptophyta; class Magnoliopsida; order Asparagales; family Asparagaceae; genus Asparagus; species Asparagus kiusianus. The sequence continues at coordinate 31,325 of BQKN01065638.1, read as the reverse complement.
TTTGTGACCGGTGGAAGCTTGATCTTATTGTTATCCAGTAAATATTTGAAGATAACCAGAATTTCATCATCTTTGAATGAATACTCCTTTGGAAATCGGGGCTCAGAGTTCTTAAACTGCTTCTGAGGCTGTTGATTCTGATTTGGCGCCAACTGGAAGGATGACTGCTGCGGTTGTTGTTGCTGCGGCTGTTGTGGTGTTTGATGCGCGTCAACAGCACCCCCAGACCCTCTTCCTCTTCCTCGAGAGTTAAAGTTCTGTTTCTGATTATTAGTCGGTGGCTGACCTCTCTCCAAATTCCTTCTCCTGAGAAAGCGTTCAGCTTGCTCACCTCTCACTTTCAACTCTTTCCAAGTTTTAGAGGGCACAACCCCCATGACCTCTAATACATCCAACGACAAGTTATTATGACATGTCGGTAGGATGAACTCTTCTGTGAGCGGATCTCTACAGTTTACTGTTTTATTCCGGAATCGTTTAACGAAGACGTCAACCGATTCTCCACCTTTCTGCTTCTCGTCCAGCAGGGTACCAATAGAGACCTCTGTGTCGTCGTCGAAGAAATTGGTGAGGAACAATTCTTCCATATCTCCCCATCTAATGATGCTTCCGGGTTTCAGGCGTCAGTACCAATCGAAGGCAGGCCCGCGGAGGGTTCCTACGAATGACCGGACCATCAAGGCTTCGTTTCCAGATATTGCACCAAGATGTGACTTGAAATAAATCAAGTGCTGAGTTGGTGAACCCCTGCCATCAAAAGGAGTAAAGTTAATCAAATTAAATTTTAGGGGATAAGGAATCAGATCCCACTCCTTTAGGTACGGGTATGGAATGCCCGTCTTCTTCACTTCTTGTGTCGTCATCAGAGCGTTGACTTTGCTCTCGAGATCTTGTATCTTCTTGTCTTCTTCCTCATCCTTCTTCAAGTAGATTTGAGGAGGTTGAGTAGCTGATTTTGACGGACCGCTTCCAGAATTGTCCTTATCCAGAGGATGATCAGCGAAAATAGTCTCATCTTCTTCATTATCCACTTCATCTATACGTACAGGTATAACGTTACGCTGACTGGATTCTGCCTTTTGGCTTGATTCCGGTTGATGTTGTTGAGTTTGCAAATCTCGCATCACCTGCATCGCCAATTCCATCTCCGTTTTGATCTCAGCTCTGATTTCTTCACGTTGTTTGGCTAACGCTTCCTGCAGTATCTGAGCTAGGGCTGTCCATCCGGGCCGGCCCGGCCCGGCCCGGCCTGGGAAACCGGGCCCGGGCCCGGGTGGTCCGGGTCGGCCCGGTTTGATTTTTTTAAATTTTTTTTATTTTTTTTTATTTTTTTATAATTTTAACAAAACCATAAATCATAAATTATTATAAAAAATATCATAAATTTAATTAATAACTTGAAATGAAATGACATAAATTACAAGTACAAAAAATGATAAAAATAACTTCTTTATTAATAATCGGTAAATCCTTTACAAGTATAAATTTATTTTGAAATTTGTCGCATCACAATAGATGAGTACATCCCAACTAGGTTGGCACCTACTCACCCATATCACTATCATTTACAACTTTTTTTTGAAATAATTTAATTCAAATTTAAAGCTAAGAAATAAAAATTACAATTTTATGAATATTATCTAATCATTATATCTATCTGCTAGTCCTAACTCTTCAAATTTATCTTCAATCATAGCAATCCGTTCGATGCCTTGTGTTCGCTTCTCGTATCTCCACCAATCCTGTAAGCACATCACCGCTTGTACAGTATACGGATCTAAGCATGTCTTGTGGTCGTTGATCAAACGTCCTGCTGTGCTGAAAACGGATTCCGAGGCTACAGTCGAAACCTGCACTGATAGTAAGTCACGAACCATGGTGGAAAGTATAGGATATGAAACTGATCCATATACTTTCCACCATTGCAAAATATCTAAAGCATTTCCTTGACATTTAACTAAGGAAGCAGATAAATATTCATCTATTTCAGAAACCTCTAATCCTGATGAAGTTCCAGATCCACCAGTTAGTTCAGCTACAATTGCATACCTATCAAAACTTACACTTTTACCTCGACCTGTGCTCGAAGCTGAAGGTGCCGAAGCTATAGACTGTTGTGTAGCTACACCATATCTAGCTGCATACTCATCATATAAGGTTTGAAAATAATTTCTAATAGCTAAATGATGAGTAGTAGCAGTAAGGGTGGATCCATCATCTAAGTCTATAATCTGTCCACCATACAATGATTGTAACAAACTTCGAAGGCCAATATCCTTCAAGCATGGATCAATAAGAACACCAATACCAAAAATATGAGGAATAGGCCTAAAATACTTATTAAATTTACTCTCCATTTGAAAAATTATATTTCCAAAAATATCATCCATACGATATTTTGCAAAAAAATTTTGAATATTTAAAATTTGTAAAGCAGCTAAAGTAATAGTTGGATAATAACAGCCAGATAATAACATAGTAGCATCATAAAAAACTTGTAACATCTCATTTAATTTACATATAACTGTCCATTCATCTTTAGTTATTCCATAAGCACTACCAGAGCTAGAACTAGAAGCATAAAAATTTATAAAATAATTTATAATTTCTTTATATTCTATTGCTACAGATAACATTGCATAGGTGGAATTCCACCTATGGTCAACATCTTTTGGAATTAGTCGAGGCTTATAATTTTTTCTTTTACAACATTGTTTCCATCTTTTAATTCTCATTTCAGAAGCATTATGCATATTAGCAACTGCTCTAACTTTTTCTATCATGGGTTTAATTTTAGAAAATGCACTTTGAACAATTAAATTTAAAATATGACAGATACATCTAACATGAAAAAGCTCACCATGACATGGCAATGACAAAGTTATTTTCAGAAAATCAACAGCTACATTATTATTACTTGCATTATCTAGTGAAAGAGTAAATATTCTTTGATCAATTTCTAGTTTCATAAGTTATTCAACAATTAAATTTGAAACATTAATACCAGTGTGTGACTCTTCAATTGTAATAAAAGAAACAACTCTTTTAAACATTTTCCAACTTTCATCAATCCAGTGTGCTGTTATACATAAATAACCAGTTTGCACTCTAGATGACCAAATATCAGAAGTTAAAGAAAATTTGCAGTTTAAATTTTTAAAATAAGAAATTATTTTCCCCTGTTCCTCAACATAATATTTTAAAATATCACGTTGACAGGTTTGACGAGAAAATTTTGTAAATGCAGGATAAAAACCATCTCTAAACAAATCTTTAAATTCACCATCTTCTACTAATTTAAAAGGAAGGTTTTTAAGAACAATAAACCTGATTACGCATTTCCGGGCTCGGGCATCGTCATAATTCCAACTGCCGGGTACCTGAAGAGGATGATTGGGAAAGCATAGACTGTCGGATATCACCTTGTAGATTTTAGCCTTTGTTGTGTTTTCAATATACCGTTTGAGATGGTTGGTGCCGCTCTTATGATGAGCTTTGAATATCTGGCCGCACAACGCACATTTCGCATTCTGAGAGATGATCCTACCGTGTTCATCCTTGGTGACGTCTATCTTCTCAAAAAAATTCCATACATCAGACCTCGGCCTTTTTGGAGCTCTTGGTGCCGTAGATTCGTCACCACCAGATTCAGGATTAACACCGGTAGGATGAGGAGTTGTTGTAGGAGGACTCATCTCTGGATCGGTAGGAGATGCATGTTGCTCTTCATAATCAGACCCAGAAGCCATTTGTTGGAAGTATTAGAAAATACAAAAGATTATAGGATAGTATGTTAGTATGAGATAGTATAAGATTGTATAAGAGAGTAGTAGAGAGAGAAATAGATGAGTTTTGTTGTGAGGAAATGAATTGAACCCCCCTATTTATAGAAGCAGCCCCCTAGGTAAATGACTAAAAAACCCTCGAAAAATAGCCGTTTTTTGACCGTTTTAAGGGGCAAAACGGTCAAAAGGTCGGGCCGGGCCGGGCCGGCCATTCGAAGCCCCAGTGCCCAATTTGGGCACTGTTCCGGGCCCGGACAGGGCTCGTCAACGGCGACCCGGGCCCGGGCCCGGACCTGAGTTTTGCCCGGGTTTCCGGGCCCGGGCCGGGCCCGGGCCCGGGCACGACCGGGCCGGACACCGGGCTGGGCCCGGGCTCTGGGCTTTTTGGACACCCCTAATCTGAGCCAATTGATCTGGCGTGATTGCGAATGATTCTCTGACTCGCCCCACACTGGATGTAGTATCGTCTGAAGTAATAGCAGAACAAGTATCTGACAGTTCCTCATCTGACGATAATCCTTCGTGCATTCTTTTATAGTCTCGGCGTCGGTTGGCCCTTCATTGCAATCGTGACATTCTTTGAGAGAGACCCCGCTCAACTCTCCCTTCTGGAGAGAAATCAGGGTCAAGGTTGACTAATTGTTGTTTTCCTCTGCCGGTCATATTAATAGTGACCTCAGGTAATTCATCTTGCCGCATCGTAGGTTTCCTCTGGTTGAAACGTCTCACTTTGGATTTTGACGCTTCGGTCGAAAGTCTTTGAAATACGGAAACTCGTTTTGCCTTAGTTTCTGAGCAACTGTATTCCGTCAATACTACCTTAATAAGTCTCTCGCAAGCGCAATGAGACTCATCTTCTCGGACAATTCTCTTTCGTGATTTGTTATTTTGATAGTACAACTCATCATTATTGTGATTTGAGCAACCTATCTTTTGTTTGGAAACCTTGTTAACATGCATAGGACGACTAGTCGTCATTTCTGGACGATCCAAGGTTAAGTTTTTAAATACACCCCCATGCGGGTGTGGAGTCTTGATAGGTCCTAAACGAGAATGAACTGGTATTCTCTCATTTCGGACTGGTGCAATTCTGATAGGAGGGTGTTTCGACCCCCTGCATAAGAAACCACTAAGGGTTTACTTGCTGGATCTGGGTGTTCTTTGATTGGGGTTTTGCCTCGATCGTCAACCGAAGGACCGAGGCGATCCGCCATTACGATCTTAAATTTGGATAAGTCTGGGCTAACCCAGGGTTTCACTGGTGATGTAGTAGACGGGCCCAGAACGGATGTTTGCGGCGTCTTCGGAACCCAAACTTTACGATTCTTTGGTGGCTTTTCAGACACCAACTCCTTCTTGATTCCTTGTTCTTGCTGACGAAGAGCGCGGGCACGAGCGGCCTTCACCTTACGCCTTTGTATACGTTCCTTAAGGGTTGAACGAGCCCTTTTAACGAGGGTCCATTCCTCCGTCGTAAGCTATGCAGAAATATGATTATTTTGCCGTTGAGGCAACTGAACCACCTTTTGTTTCCTCGACTTTAGGTCCGCATAGTAATGGACCCCGTCGGTTTGTTGCAAGGCCTTAGCCAATTGACGAGCACGGCGCTGACGCTGTCTCTGACGAGCCCTCTTCGTCAGCACCGGTGAGCCATTCATCAACAACTCCTTAATGGGTGCGGAGTCGTTTAGAGTAGGGATGTCGCAGGCAGATTCCTTAGCAGCAATCGGGCAAAAATCTTTACCTGCGGCCTTCATTGGCATTGCAGACTTGAAATTTTTCTTGGAAGATGAAATCTTCCTGCACTTGCGAGGCGAGGAAGATTTTGAGGATGAGGATGACAGATACTCCTCGAATTTTGCTTGATCGAATTCATATTCGATCTCTTCACTGACGATGATCTTGATCGGTTGCGACACCACGGCCTTGGCAGCGAGGCCACTGGCTCCCACTGTGGTCGCTAGTTTGTTTTCACCAAAAGTTGTTTTTGCTGTTGAATTCATTATATCTTCGGTCGATTACAATAAACTCAAAAGAAATAGTCTTTTTATAAGACCTCTTTTACACAACAAAATAAAAGTTATAACTTTTAAGAAAATAACACAGAAATTGTTTATCGAGTTCTGTTTTGTGGGACTTTGCCTGTGCCGGGAGTGCTTTAACTCGTGGACCGCCGAATCACAGATCGTGAAGGGGGCTTAGTGATTCTTCCTTCGTTTATCGAAGTGAGAATTTGAAACGAAGATCTTATCAAAGTAAGATAGTCGTTCTTCTTAAGATCAAGTCCAAGCTCGAATCTCAAGGAAAATCCAAGAATAATTGTGTCTGCTCTCTCTCTGCTCTGAATTACCCAATAATATGCTCTCTCCTCGTCAGAAATGACCCTAGGGGGGTATTTATAGCCTCTGGGACTTAACTACAAAAAACTCAACAAAACGACGAAATTAAGCTGCGAGACAGTGTTTACTATCTCGGCGGCCGAGACAGTGTTTGCTGTCTCGGCCCGCGAGATAGTAAATACTGTCTCGGAAAAGGGCATATTCCTGGTAGTTTTCGCTGTAACTGCCTTCCCACGTTTCAAACTCTGTTATTTTGGTAGTTATTCACGTGATTTTCGCCCACGATGATTCCCACATCCCTTGGCAGTTGATAGACACGTGTGTGGCAGTTATCAAGGTGGTTTTTGACCATTTCAACACTGTCTCGCTGGCGAGACAGCAAACACTATCTCGCTGGCGAGACAGCAAACACTGTCTCGCTTGCGAGATAGTACTGTCTTGATTTTCCAAATTTGAGTGATCTTCTCTATGTTTGGATATCTATTAGCATTTTTTGATGCCTACAGTATGCTGACATCTGAATCCCACATCGAGGCCGTCGAAGATGAATTGCCGGAACGATTTTCCTTGGATTCTTCGCCGAAGTCACACCAAAGTTCTGATGAAGAAGAGGTGTAACCTAACCCTCTTCGAGTTTTATTAAAGTAATCATCGGGCTTTCCTTTGGGAACAAAGGGTCGTGCAGGCATCCTTCGTCCTTTACCGAAATTCAAGCCTTCTTTTTGGGTGGAATCATAACTCATGTTCTCCATCATACGCATCGCTATTTGATCGTAGTGTGAGAATTGAGGGGCGGGCTCATCATCTTCCGATTCGTCCCACAGCGTACACAGAGGTTGGTCTATCCTTCCAAAGATAACATCTTTCTGATAATTATCTTAGGCCGGTACTACAAAGAAAGCTTGCGAGGACTCAATCATTTGTTTATCTACGACAAACGATGAGTGCACAAGCAAGTGTAAAGAAGAGCTATTATACAACCCTGCAACTAGATTGTTAGACTCATCATGACTAGACTCTGAACTAGACAATAAGTAAGCAAAGTAAAATCTTTATTCATGACAAACTCATCCGCTTCGTCAGCATCGACTACATTGAGGCCTTCATAGCCGATTACAATGGGTTCAGTATCGTTCAAGATAAGACCCTCGTTGTACTCTGACTCACTATCGGTCTTGTTATCACCACCGGGCTCCTCGATCGGTGTTTCGTTCCCTGATTCAAAGTCCTGGTAAAGTAAAGAGTTAGTGAAGTAGTTTTCGACTCCTTTGAAGGGTCGTTTTTTGGCAAACACCGTCTTCACTTGGTCGTAGTCATTTACATACGTCAAACACTGGTGTAATATGGATGAGACTATATGGTTGCTATGGATCTATGGTCGATCCAATAGCATGTTGTAGGAGGGTTCTGTGTCGATCACGTAGCAGGTCACCTTCGTCTTCATGTCGCCCAGCCGGCATTTGAGATGAATCTTCCCCAATGGTCGGGTTCCGGTGGCGTTAAAGCCAAAGATGGTGGTAGTCATTGCAGACAACAGCCTCTGGGGTAACCCCAAGTGCTTAATGAACTTCAGGGGAATAATGCTTAATGCAGACCCTGGGTCCACTTGGATTCTGTCCACCTTGGAGGAACTAACATATCCCGTGAAGTATAGGGTTCGGTCGTGAGTTGTACTCTTGATGAGCATATCATCAGGAGTAAAGGTTATGCAGGGGATCTACTGTTTGGATATTCGACAGCACTGAGGACACTTCTTTTCTGTATCTTCTTCGGGCACAGATGGAAAATGCATTGCAAAAGCCTCGGAGTCGGCTAGTGCTTCTCGTAGAGCTTCTCGGGTAGACTTAGACAATTGCAGGAGATCATACAAGGTGTTTGGCTGGGATATTAGCTAGTTGTGTGAGCACATCGAACCGAAAAGGTAGACCACTCGAATTAGGCTTATCGGATTTCGGCTAAACCGCTGGCGACGATCCTACCGGTGGCCTTGCTGGATTCTCTACCGTTAGAGGATAGTGCTTAGCGAAGTCCTTTCCCACCCTTGTGGCTAATACGACTGCCTCGTCATCAGAATCGGTAAGGGATACCACCTCCACCTTGTCGTCATCTGGAATTGTAGAAACAACATTACAGAGTTTAGCCTTACCTTTGGACTTATTTGAAGGCTTAGAAGTCCATTTCTCGTCGTCGAGGAGATCGTGGTGGACCCACACCACTTGCCCTGACAGCAAGGTCTGTAGTACCAAACCCTTCTCATGCTAGTTGTGAGGATCGGTATTGACGATCTTCAACTCCACTTTGGGGATAGACACGACACCTGCCAGTGCATGGACTTCAGGGAGATCTGTCCCAAATTTCAAAGTGACCATATTCATAGACACTTTCTTCTGAACATTCTCCTTCTTTAAGACTCCCACATCATAAAGAGATTGGAGCTTGTCCTTGAGGACATAGCACTTAGAGGTAGGATGATGAACATACCTGTGGTATGCACAGTAGTTCGGATCATCCGTTTTGTTCAAGTCTTCAGGCTTCTTAACCTCTGGTAGCTTTATCATGTTGCTCTTAACGAGGGTGTCGAAGGTAGAAACAACTTGATCCTCTCGGAAGTCGTATTGCCTCTGAGAGCACGGCTCAGATGAGTTATACTTTTATCTCTGAATCGACTTTGGGGGCTAGAGTAGCCTCAACAGCCATGATCTTTTTTCCCTTCGACCGAGGAGGATTTCTAGATGCATTTGGTTCTGAAGCTCCTCTTTTGGATTGAGGTTCTTCGGCTTCCAGCCTTTTGATCATGTTTTCTACTTGTTCACCTTGGCGAACAAGCTCTTTCCAAGTTTGGGTTTCCACCGCGCCAACCTTGGACAGGATATTGATCGAGAGGTTGTTGTATCACATCTCAATCAATGTGTTTTTAGAGACCTGGTCCCGGCAATGTAGTGACCGGTTCCTGAATCTCTTCATGAAGTCATTGACCGACTCCCCTTTTCTCTACTTTTCAGCCAGCAGAGTGGCCATCGACACTTTCGTGTCATCATCGAAGAAGCGGGCCAAGAATAGCTTCTCCATGTCAGTCCATGATTTGATGGAGCCTGGTTCTAACTTGCGGAACCATTCGAAGGCTACCCCTTCAGAGTTTCGATGAATAGTCGAGTGAGGATAGGATCATTCCCCATAAGAAAATCTGTTTGAGACAGGAAGTAGTAGATGTGTTGTGAGGGAGACCCCTTACCATCAAATTAGACTAAGCTCATGGGCTTGAACTTTACCGGGTAGGGAATTGTATCCCATTCAATTGGATACGGTCTGACCACCCCTAGATCATTCATGCTCTTCTGAAGCTTTAAGGCATCGATTTGGCTTTAGAACTCATCGAGCCTCTTGTCTCGGGGTTTGCTGCCAGCACCTAACGCTCCTCCCGACGACTTGGATGAAGAATCTAAAGATGACTCGGGGTTATCTTATCCTTCTGTTGTGTGGGGAGGATTAGTTTCCCGCTCTTTGTGCTTTGAGGATTTCGGGGAAGCTCGTGAAGTCCTTTTCTTCTTCTTCTTCTTTAGAAGTTGCTCCAACATCTCCTTCATGGAGTCCATGGTTGCTTGCTGCCTAGAAATTGTAGCTTGTTGTTCCTCTAGCCTTTTGGCTACTTCGTCAGGAACTTTGGCCATGTGCACTTTTGCATGCCCGCCCTGGACTGAGCTTGAGGTCTGAGACGTTACCATTGCTGAGCAATCACCATCATCGTCGTCGGAGACGGGCGCTAAGCGTGTGTAATCAAATGGAATGGCCACCTTTGTTTGGGTGCGGGTGTGTTGGTAGACACCTTCACGCTCAATGGGGAGGCTTTTCAACCCTGGTGAGAATTCAGGATCTGAAGAATCCAAATTCTTGCTTTGGACTTCCTTGTCATATTGACAGTTGCGGCTAGGAGTTCTAAGTCATCAGCAGTTCCTCTCCTCTGACGATTGCATCGTCGGCAAGGAGGTCTTGTCTCTGTTGGTTAGGAGAGCCTTTCGAACACCAATGGTTTCGACATTTCGGTACACTAGTAGTTAGTGAGCACCGTTGTAATAAGCCGCTCGCAGTGGCACTGAGGAGCCCCCTCGTGAATCGTGCAATTGCGAGTCAGACGCTTCCTAAGATCCCATGTAGTTTGATGATGACAACCCCCAGTGTCAGAAGGACCAGTTGAGCATTCATGCAAAGAAGGATCCAAAGAGCATATGTGAGAACACTTGGTAAAATCATCAAGTGTTAATTTCCGATGAGCTCTCCTTGACAGGCTGCCTAGTCGGGCGAGCTTGCATCTGTTGGACGAACTCAGCCGCTTATTTGTTCAGGCGAGGTTTCGCCTGTTTGACAAACTACTGCCTTGCCTTTCTAGCGACGGCTCGCCTTCAAGCGAGCCTGGCGAGGTTCACCTGCATGATGGCCTTTGCCTGAAATGTGAAGTTTGTCTGATTTGGGCAGTACACCAGATTTGGGAACTTTTCCAGTGGAGCGAAGCCCGCCTGAGTGGGTGGGTTCGCCTGATTGACGCAGTTCGCCAGAATTAGGAATGTTGCCAGTAAAGCGAAACCCGCTTGAATTGGTGGGTTCGCCTGTTTTGCACAGTTCGCCAAAATTAGGAACTTTGCTCATAGAGCGAAGCCCGCCTGCATTGCTAGGCTCACCTGAAACGTTGAGTTCGCCAGTTTTGGGAACTATACCAAGTTCGCCAAAACTGATAAGTTTGTGTTCTTGATTGGCCTTTTTCAAGCCTGAATAATAATTTAGGCTGTCATAGGAAATGAGGGCATGTGCCTCGTGGCGAGCGAGGGCCTGTCGTCGTCGTTGCTTAGCTCACTTTAATAGAGGAGCATTCATGTTGACGGTGAAGGCGCGGTCCGTGCCAACACGAACCGTTGTCTCCTTAAGAACAGGGGTTTGTGTGGATTGTTTAACAAGCCATCGAGCAGCCCCTGGGCTTGCATTCTTGGCCTTTTGATCGGCCTCAATTAGCTTGGGGGAGGTAGATCCCCCAATGTTTGCTAGGGTAGAGCTTTCAGGTGTGGTGGCCTTAGTCGTTTGGGGCTAGGCCACACGCACAACTTTGAGACATTTGCGAGATGCTTTGCCGCCAGAAGAAGATGAGAATAAGTACTCCTCATACTTAGCCTGGTCAAACTCAATTACAATGGACTCAACAGTCGTCCCCGTAGCAATTTCATCGAATTGCGCCACCACCATTTCATTAGAAGTAATGGTTTCTCCCACTGTGATCACCATCTTTTGTTTGCTGTACAATGTAATCTCAAATTTATATTAATGAAAAATGTTTATTAAAAATCAGAATCACTTTTTTGTACAGAAGCGAAGATAGTTGATTTGATCTCTTCTTGTTTAACGTGGGTTCTTTGGTAGCGATAGGATGCCTCCCTCGAATGCTTGCGTTGAGATTGCTTCCATTGGATGATTTGATCGAGATAGTGAATAAACTTTAGCGCGTGGTAGAAGTTCTGTTGATTGAGTTCGAATACCCGAGCTTGAAATCAAGACCAAATGCTCAAAATAGGCAAAGATTGGTTCTTTTATCACCCAAAAGACCGATTGCCAAAGAGATTCAGATCTCAAAAAGCCAAAATGCAAGAATTTGCAAAGAGCCGAGAGTTAGATCTCCAAATCAATGCCAAGAGCCAAAAATCCAAGATTTTTAATCTCAAAATTGTTATATCTAATATTTGAGATCTAAACCTTAAATCCATGATTAATTCAAAGAGATTAACAAGAATCAAAAGGCACGGAAGCATATATATGAATCCATTGAGGAAAACCTGATTAGGGTTTTGATGATCTTCTAACCTTAGGGTTTCTCCCTTATGGATCTCTTTAGGTAGGGATAAGAGAATAAAAGTGTCTAACCCTATATTAGGGACCATAACCCCATATATATAAATGTTGTACATTTGTAATTTAGCCCCTCATCAAATTACAATTATAACCTGGTATCTGCACATATAACCCCATGATTTATTTAAATACCCATTAACCCAAATTGATTGATCACTTTAAGTGTGTTATCCTTAAAAGATAGCAATACACAATGATTAATCATATGTGCCCACAAATAGATTTAATTAGATTTAAATCAAACAATCTCCCACTTGGGCACCATATGATTCCTTAAATTATGTATAACCTTATGAGCTCAAAATTGCTATCACTGAAAATGTATTTCCGAACAATCTCGTCCATTGACTATATCAATATAGGATCAAAGCAGCCTTCGTCACATTTATCATGACTCGACCTATCAATGGTCACATATACCAATATAATCAAACGACATAGATCAATCATGGAAGTGCAGCATAAAAATTACATGCAATGTGATCAATACATGTCTATTTTCAACTGGTCTTACTTTAGTGAGGTCAAAACCAAACATAATGTAACAGAGTGTCTTAACTGAATAATTTATTCTGATCAGACAATACAACCTAACATAAAGCACCATAATTACAAACTCTCACTAAATCATGATATCCTTAAATAATATCACACCCATATGAGCAGTATGCTCATGAAAGACCTGGGTGGCAATCCCTTTAGTAAGAGGATCAGCTATCATAGAGTTTGTCCCAATGTGCTTTATAAAAATCTGTCCACTCTGTACCCTCTCTTTCACAACTAGGAACTTAATGTTAATATGTTTTGACTTAGTTGAGCTCATGTTGTTATTAGAATACATAACTGCTGATTTATTATCATAAAATAACATTAGTGGTCTTTCAATATTTTCCAAAATATGCAGTCCGGTGATAAAATTTCACAACCATATTCCATAATTTGATGCCTCATAGCAAGCTACAAACTCTGCTGCCATAGTGGAGGAACTACGAGTGTCTGTTTAACACTTTTCCATGATATAGCTCCTACTGCTAAGATATAAATATAGCCTGATGTAGACTTTCTACTATCTTGACATCCAGCAAAATCAGAATCAGAGTACCCAATGACCTCTAGCTGTTCTGATTTTCTATATGTGAGCATATAATCTTTTGTTTTCTGAAGATACATCATAACCCTTTTGACTGCTACCCAATGATCCATACCAGGGTTGTTTAAGTATCTGTCTAACATCCCAACAATGTACGCAATATCCGAACGCGTACATACCTGAGCATACATTAGACTTCCTACAGCCGAAGCATAAGAAATCTTCTGCATTTCCTAAATTTTAAGATTACCTTTAGGGTACTGATTGAGACTAAACGTGTCTCCTTTAGCCACAGGGGTGTCTTCTTCTTGCATGCCAAACATTTTAAGTACCTTATCGATATAGCTCTTTTGTGATAATCCAAGAATATCCCGAGAGCGATCTTGATTTATTTGGATTCCTAATATAAAAGAGGCGTCCCTAAGATCTTTTATCTCAAAATTCTTTGATAGAAATCTCGTAGTTTCGTGCAACATACCTATATCATTAGTGGCAAGCAATATGTTATCGACATACAGAACTAGAAAAATATATTTACTCCAACTGAACTTGTGATATACACAATCATCAACAATATTCATCTCAAAACCGAACGAGATAATTATTTGTTGAAAGTTGTAATACCATTGACGAGGAGCTTGCTTGAGTCCATAGATGGATTTTCTTAATTTGCAAACCATATTCTTTATGTCTCCTGACACAAAGTTTTCTGGTTGTACCATATAAATCATCTCATCAATGTCGCCATTGAGAAATACAGTCTTAACATCCATCTGATGTAACTCAAGATCAAAATGAGCAACAAGTGCCATGATTATTCTAAAAGAGTCTTTCGATGAAACCGGAGAGAAAGTCTCTGTATAATCAATGCCTTCCTTTTGAGTAAAGCCTTTAGCTACAAGACGTGCCTTATACCTCTCCACATTACCATTTGCATCCCGTTTGGTTTTAAAAATCCATTTATAACCAATTAGTTTTGCACATTCTGACAATGAGACAAGTTCCCAAACCTTATTGTCTTGCATAGACTTGTACTCTTCATTCATGGCATCAATCCACTGTTGAGAGTTAGAACTTTTCATGGCCCGAGGAAAGTTGATTGGATCATCTTCTAATATTCTATTACTTTCCTCATGTTCTTGGAGAAATATAATATAATCATCTGAAATAGCATTTCTCCTTTCTCTCGTGGATCTCCTTAATAGCACTGGTTCTTGAGGTTGTTGAGTTTGTTCTTCTGGAATAGGGAGTTGTTCAACATTGTCATCTTGAGGTTCCGGATTTACTTCTTGAGCAACAACAGGTATAGGAACCTAAATATTATCAAAGGTAACTGTATGGATTGGATCTGAAGCTAATTCCTCCTCAAAAGTAATGTCTCTAACCTTATTTCTCCCCTAAACTCAACATCCTCAAAGAATGTTGTTGTTCCCGTCTCAAAAATATTCCTTAGTGTGGGATCATAAAACTTATAGCCCCTAGAGCGTTCAGAGTACCTAATAAAGTAGCTGCTAACTATTTTGGAGTCTAATTTTTTTTATTTGGCCTATAAGGTCTTGCCTCAGCTGGACATCCCCAAATATGTAAATGCTTTAAACTGGGCTTTCGACCAATCCAAAGCACATAAGGTGTTTTAGCAACCGCTTTACTTGGCACTCTGTTCAGAATGTAAGCTGATATCTTTAGTGCTTCTCCCCAGAGTGACTCTGGTAAAAAAGAATGAGCAATCATACTTCTTACCATATCCTTAAGAGTCATGTTTCGTCTTTCAGCTACACCATTCATGCTAGGTGAACCTGGCATAGTGTACTGTGGGACGATACCACATTCCTCTAGGTATCTAGCAAATGGTCCTGAACGTTGTTCACCTGAACCATCATATCTGCCGTAGTACTCACCACCACGATCAGATCTAACGGTTTTAATTCTTTTGTTGAGTTGATTCTCAACTTCAGCTTTATAGGCTTTGAACATGTCCAGAGACTCAGATTTCTCATGAATGAGATATATGTACCCATAACGTGAGTAATCATCTATGAATGATATAAAATATTATTGACCATTCCAGGATATCGTAGGGAATGGCCCACAAATATCTATATGTATCAATTCTAAGACGTCTGAAGATCTTTTGGCACCTAATCTCTTAACTTTGGTCTGTTTTCCCTTGATACATTCAACACATACGTCGAAGTCTGAAAAATCAAGGGAATCCAAAATGCCATCAGACACAAGACGCTCAACTCTACCTTTTAAGATATGACCCAAGCGCTTATGCCATAATATCACCGAATTTTCATTATTTAATTTACGCTTAGTACCACGTGATTCCACATGCAAGGATTCATTATAAGAAGCAATTGTATCAAGCAAATATAGGTTGTCATAAGTACTCAAGTAACAGTTCTCACAATATTTGAATTAAAAGATAAACTAAATTGACTGTTTTCGAATGAACAATGTTAACCTGATTTGTCCAATACAGAAACAGAAACCAAATTCCGTCTAAAAGATGGTACTACAAAAGTATCTTTCAAATCCAAATAAGAACCAGCTCCTAATAGCAACCTAAAGTGCCCAATTGCTTCCACATCTACCAATTGACCGTCGCCCACAAAGATGTGTCTTTCAATATCACTTGGCTTTCGGTAGCTCAGACAACCCTGCATAGAAACACTTATGTGAGTAGTAGCACCAGAGTCTAACCACCAAGTGTTTCTAGGTATTGAAGCTAAATTAACATCAGAACAAACCAAATTAAGGAATGTACCCTTATTAGCACGTCAGGCGTGATATTTGGTACAATCCTTCTTTACGTATCCAGGCTTGTTATAGAAGAAACAACCCTGATTATCCTTATGTTGTTTCTTCTGAACTGGACCCTTAGCAGCTTCATTATCATTCTTCCTTTTCTTGCCCTTATCCTTAGAGGCATACGCCAAATGAGCACTTTCAGTCTTATCTTGCTTCAACCTGTCTTCTTCTTGCACATAGTATGAAATGAGCTTATTTAGAGTCCATTTCTCCTTTTGACAGTTATAACTAACCTTAAACTGATTGAATTGTGTAGGACAAGACAACAGAACCAGATGCACCAATAACTCATCACAAAGATCAAGTTTAAGTACCTTAAATTTTGAAGCAATATGAGACATTTCCATAATGTACTCCCTGATATTTTCTTTGCCCTTATACTTCATTAAAATCAAGCGAGCTAAAATCGTGCCTGTTTCTACCTTATCGTTTTTCGTAAAACGTTTCTCAATTTTGGCAAGGAAATCTTTAGCCATAGTAATCCCTTCAGATTCTATGCCCCTGAAGGCTTCCGGAACGCCGCGCTTAATGATCATGAGACTCATGCGATTTGAATGCTCCCACTTCTCATACTCCTTCTTAACATCAGAAGTGCTATCCGCATTGAGAGGTTAGGGTTGCTCAGTTCTTAATGCAAGATCTAGATCCATGCAGCCAAGAATAATTAATATGTTCTCTTTCCAAACCTTGAAATTTGTCCCATTAAGTATGGGAATTGAGTTGATGTTAGCAGAAATTGTTACAGCAGATGCATTAGCTGAAATAAAAAAAGATACTCACATTATTAACTATAATTAGTAATCAATAAAATTCAAACAATGACAAATCTCATCTCAAGATATCTGGCACAACATTAATATCAAGTCTTTAGACAGTAATATTAACTTGTGAGTGATACCTTATTGTAATGATCAAACATTGATAATAACTCATGTTAAATAATGAAACTATCTTTGGATCGATTCATTATTCACATGTAAACCTTATAATTATCACACGTTTATCATCGCAGATGTGTATGCAGTCTAAATAAATATTAACCTTCCTTTGGGCCGATTAAATATTTACATGAAAGCATACACACAAACATCTTACATTCCTTATGAACAATCTACACAAGAGAGGTTACTTTGGTAACTTCTTGTTTTAATTAATCAATTGGAGTGAGAGACAACCTTAATACATTAGTATCATAATATTTGAATTAAATAATTAATTAACTATCAATTTAAATTTAAATTAAATTAAATTAATTTAAATTTTCATAGCTTAAATAGGGCCTCGTTGCTTAATTAGTTAAATTAAGCATACTAAAATTGGGCCCAAAACCAAATAGAGTTAAGTGAGTTGTGCCCTAACTCAAATTGTCTGCAGCCTTCTTCTTTCACCCGACGGAAAAGAAGAACAATAGAACGAAAGTGAGGTTCATTTGAGAACGAACACGGGGTTCGTTTGAAGTGAGCAAGAGACTTGCCTGAGGATGAACGTGGGGTTCGACTTGAGAATGAACGCGAGGTTCGTTTGGATTGAGCACAAGGCTCGCCTGAGGATGAACATGGGGTTCGACATGAGAACGAACGCGAGGTTCGACTTGAGAACAAACGCGAGGTTCGACTTGAGAACCAACGCAAGGTTCGTTTGAAGCTTTCAAGCCTCGCTAAAAAATTAAGGTAACCACTTCCTTAATTTTTGCACGTTTTCACGTGCACGAACCCCTTGAGGTTTTAATCTGAAACCGCCGCCGCCATTGCTCCCACACCCAAATGTCGAAACCCTAGGGTTTCCTGACGCCGCCATCATCGTCGGAGTCGAGAGCGAAGCCGCTAACGACACTTCGCTGGTGAGGAGCACGGGGACCGATGACAAAATAAAAAATATATCCAAAAAATTCCTCGATTTTATTTCAAAACCAGATCCAGAATCGAAAAAAAGATGACTCGTTGATCCAAATCCTAAAAAATCAAAGAAAAAATCAAAAAAATTTAAAAACTTTACCGTTCACTGAAATTTACTGTTCACCCATGAACAGTTCTGAGAAAAACCAGAGATTTAAGATCAAAAAACCCAATTTTAAAAACTTTAAACCCCTAAGAATTAATCACGGGTGTCTCTGATACCACTTGTTATATCTAATATTTGAGATCTAAACCTTAAAGTCATGATTAATTCAAAGAGATTAACAAGAATCAAAAGGCGCGGAAGAATATACCTGAATCCATTGAGGAAAACCTGATTAGGGTTTTGATGATCTTCTAACCTTAAGGTTTCTCCCTTATGGATCTCTTTAGATAGGGATAAGAGAATGGAAGTGGCTAACCCTAGATTAGGGACCATAACCCCATATATATAAGTGTTGTACATTTGTAATTTAGCCCCTCATCAAATTACAATTACAACCTGGTATATACACATATAACCCCGTGATTTATTTAAATACCCATTAACCCAAATTGATTGATCACTTTAAGTGGGTTATCCTTAAAAGATAGCAATACACATTGATTAATCATATGTGCCCACAAATAGATTTAATTAGATTTAAATCCAACAAAAATTTCTCCCCCTTCTCTGTAGCCGTCAAAGGCTATTTATAGCTAAGAGGGATCATAACCGATCCCTTGACTCGTGGGAAGTGGGCATAACGACTCCCACAATTCAAGTAAGTGGTTTTAACCGCTCAGACGAGGTAGCAGGTGAGCTAGACGAGCTTGCGCGCTAGTTAAACGCTCAGGTGAGCTAGGCGAGCATGCGAGGTTATCAGGCGAACCCCTTAAGCGTTCATGCAAGCTTAAACCCTGTTGGCGAACTTGGTTCGTGCGGGTGAACCTCTACAGGCGAGCTTGACTCGTGCTGGTGAGCGGAGCATTCAGGCTGGCTTGACTTGGCATGTTTGATGCAGGCGAACAAGCTAAATAGGATTTGTTCTTACGAGCTTTAAACGCTCAGGCGAAGTCGCGCAGGCGAACTCCTAATTTTTGGATAAAGGAAATTTTATTTGCCTACAGGTGTATCCTTGAGCCCCCTGCTAACAGTCAATTGTCATCACCTTAAATGCATGATCAGAGTCATCATAGTCCTAACCCCAAAGGTCTTTATGACTCATCGGTCCTTGTCAACACTATGCACATTCTGTCACCCTCACATTAAACGCCTGGGTGACTCAAACCCCTCTGCAGCCGACTCCTATAAAGCAGATAACGTCTGAGCTGCCAGTTTGACTGGGCTGAAGTTACCTATCTACCCTTCTAATCTGTTATAAAAGAAAATTTATCTAGGGTAAGAAATTCTCTTACTAAAAAACCAAACACTTAACTCTTACTTCTCCACTCAAGCTCTGAACTAACTTGATCATCGGAGGAACCATCGGGGATTCTAACTTCGATCTCTTACGAGTTCTTTATGTGCAAGACAGAGCTTCTTGCTCAAGAATTAACTGTCTGAGGAAGCTTGAGGACCCTAGCATCCCTCATAATCTACAAATAAACCCAACCTGTTAAATAACTGACATCAACACATTGTAAGAGCCATGTTTGGCAAGTGGTCAAAATGACTTTTAAGCCAATTTCTTGGCTTATAAGCCTACTTGACATGATTGAAAATGACTTATTTTGGCTTATAAGCCATCAGAAAATAAGATAGGGTAGATAGCTTATTTTTTGGTGGCTTATATGCCATAAAATTTGACCAAGTAAAACATTAATATTTCCTTCATCATTTCATAAAATTTCAAACCTATTTATCTCTCTCCAATTCTATTAATATTTTTTGGACATTTTGACAATGGTGGCTTATAAGCTACCCATTTGACAAACATTATTTTACTAAAAATAAATTATAATCCACTAAATTTTCTACATATTTTGGTTTATAATCATTTCGCTTATAATACAATTGTTGACTATGAGCTTAATAGATTATAATCCAAACATGCTATAAGTCTCTTTAATACAGTAGATGATTAAAAGTAATAATATCTTCCCTTTTTTCTCCCCTTGTAGAAGTGATGAGATATCCGAAAGTTGTCCGGACAAAGTCTAAAAATGAACTTGGATCCTCTCCACTGTTGAGAAAAATAGTGAAGAGATCATCACAATGATTTAAACAATTGATTGTTTAATGAACTATTGGAATTGTAATTTATTTTGAATATATAACACTTATCACGATTTGCACTCATTCTTATTTTACATTTAATGGGTGTTGATGTCTGAAATCAAATAGTCAAATAGAAGGAGTGATTATCGGAGGTCCTCTAACCCCCCCCCCCCAAATGTCTAGTTCTTGAGTAATCTGTTGTTCCCTGCACAAGTAGCAAATCGTAAGAGGTCGGGGGTTGGGTTCCTCGGTTGTTTCTCCGATGATCAAGTCAGTGATTTACTTGAGTGGAGGAGTAAAAATGAACTGTTGTAGTTCTTAAGCACAGTGAGTAGTAATCAAGAACTTACCCCTTGTTAAAAACAGTACTCCTATATATAGTGGTGATAGAAGGGTAGAATAGTAACTTCGGCCGAGTGTGAGCTGGCGGCCAAGTTAGCTTCTGCTTTACAAGTGTCGGCTGACGAGTGGAGGAGATGTCACTTCAGTATTTAATGTGAAGTGACTGGGGGTGTGCGGTGCCGTCGTGGTCCGATGTGCCTTAAAGACTGTTAGGGACAGAGGTATGATGGCGATCATGCATTTAATGACATTTAATACGAGGTGATCAGCTGTTAGCGTGTGGAAAGGGGCTCCTAGCTCATGGTACTTTGTCGCCTTCCTACTCGTCTAGAGGTGGATAAGTATCGCCTTTCGAGTCGCTTTCGCAGGATGTCGTCCTAATAGTCGAGCGGGGAGGTCAATAAGGGAGTCGACCAAGCCTCGGATCGACATGCAGCGCCTTTCGAGTCATCCTCGCGAGATGTCAGCACGTCGAGTCGTCCGGGTTGGGGTTTGGGTTATCTTGAAGTGAGGAGCTAGCTTGATTACGCATAATATGAGACACTTATCTGCTCTTCATTGGAGATTTCTTATTAGCACTAGAATAGCTAGGGCTGAGCATGGTTCGGTCCAAACTGAAAAAACCAACCGAACCGACCCGAACCGACCCGAAAAAATTGGTTTTATGAGTATGGTGGTTCGGGTCGGTTTGAAAACTTTTCAATCCGAACCGACCCGAACCGACCGAATATAGTGCAATACTACCCATTCTGATCTCAAATCCTACAAAACCCGTCCCCAAAGAGTCAAAGACTCAAACCCTAAACTCATTTTTTGATTCATTATGGGTTGAAAACAATATCATTATATTAGTATTTAATGCTTCGTAATCTCCTACTTTGTTGATATTTTTTTTTCTTTAACACGGTTTGTTGTTTGATAAGAAGTTTGATAAAGTTAGAACCGAACAAACCAAACCGAACCGCACCGAACCGACTTGCAACAGTTCGGTTCGGTTTTGAATTATAGGCGGTTTGGTTCGGTTGTTCAAATTTTGGTAAAAACCGAACCGAACCGACCGTTGCACACCCCTAAGAATAGTTATAACAATTGGACAAATCACAATCATCGTCGTATATTAATAAATCAAATGTGAACATAAAATAACCTAATTAGATTATTCTTATATAAATAAATAAAAAGGAGAAATGAACTTGCTGTCGGAATAGGTCCAAATTAATTTCCTATGCTAATCAATCAAACATCAAAAGGTTAGTCAATTCCTCATTCATAAGACAAGCTTAGACACAGACCCAGCAAAACCCCCACTCTGGCCTGTGGAGCCCATTTCTCTGTTTAATATTTATTAGTTAATCATGGCCACGGACGAGACTCTGCTGTTCTGGTTCCTTATTCTCTCGCTCGCTTTCCCACTTGCTCTCTTTCGCTCTCAGGGGCCAACCGTGAAATGGACGTTTTTGCAAATTTCGCCATCGCCCTCCCCCTTACGCTGCTCCATTTCTTGACCCATTTGCCCACTCCGCCTCCTTCCCGAGCCCAGGTGGGATTTTTCTCTAACTTTTTTGCGTTACTTTTCATATTTTAATTTTGCATGGTCATATTTGATTTTTTCTCAATTTTGCAGGGACTTTATGTGGCCTTGAGTTCGGACTCCTCTTTGTAGGGGAGAAATCTAGCTCTTGTTTCTCTGTTGGCAAGATTTGATGGTCAAAAGGTGAGTCTTTTCTCTTATTTTGCATCCCTTTTGCTGTTCCTCGCCTTGAATATGTGAGTATTTGGTTTATGAAATGTTTAGTTCTTCATAGCGATAATTGATGGCTTTTGGTCGATGGCTTTTTGTGAATAATTGAGATTGTGGACTATTCTCTTCTATTGAGTATAATTTTCTTGGATAAATATGATTGGTGCGGTATCGTAGGTAAAAACATTAACGATGGGATTAAAATTGCCTTATGTTGGTTAGCTTTAGTTAGGGATATTGTATTTGGTATTTTCACTTGTTATTTGAAATTCTCGATTTTATGTAAATTGTCATAGGTTTGGGAAACGGATTCTTTTGGATATAAGATGGATGTGAACAACGAGTCGTTGAATATGTTGCTTTTATTGATGGGATAAGTGAAGATTTGAATAATTATCCACATAGACTATTTTCAGTATTCAGGTTCGAGTCTTCCTTAGTTTATATTAATGTTAGATTTCAAGAGGCTAGTGCGAATTTTGGATTAGCTTAAGAATTTTTTTTTAATATACACAGAACTACCACGGACTTAACATTGTGTTTTTCTTCTTTTAGAAAATTACCATGACTTACATTACATGAAACAAAGAAAGTTCATGGCAGTATTTTTTTTAAGTATCTTTCTTCATGCATTTTACTACCAAAATTTTGTTTTATATTCCACCGATTGTGATGAAGGTGCATCAAAATGGAACGAGATTAAGTGACAAAAACTTTTTGAGTATCGTCAGGAGTCAGGACCTTTAGCGTTTCTTTTTACTTTATCTAGGGTTATCTTTTCACCTTAATTTATTTCATCCGGGGTTTTGTTATGCATACTAGGTTCTTTGGTTAAATGACACGGTTTCATGTCAATTATATCGGACATACCAATTATTTCTTATATCACACCCCCCGAACTACTGTCCAAGTTTTCACATTTCATTGAATTGACCACAGCAACAGTGAGATGGGATCTTCCTAGTATTTAGTTAGCTCAAGATGGAGACATGATTGACTGCCGCCATACTCTCAATTTACTTTGATAGACCTACATTCTCAGTTTTGAAGGCTAATATTATTAGTTTCTCCTGGTCATCTATTAGCTCAAGATCTAAATGATATCATGTAAAACTTAATTTCATCGAACTTTACTTTGAACAATTTTGTGGTTCAGATGATTATGTGCATATCCAATCGCCATCATCTGAATATGACTCGAAAAGAGCATCTAGCGTTGTTTATCTTGATTCGACTCTTCTCGACTATGATTGAAGCATTAAGGACATGTTTCTAGATGATAGCTGTTGGTGCCTGATACAGAAACTTTAGAATCTAGATACTTGTGGAAACTGAGTGTATACTTTGTGAGCTTTTGATAAAAGAATTGTTATGCATCAGCTTCTACATGAAAATTAATCAACAGATTTATCCACAAATCATATGGAAAATTAGTGTTCTTCTTGTAACATCATTCCATCATCTGTGTTTATTGGACTTATTTTCTCCCTGAGCATATGCACTGTTAGACTTCGTCTTCGACATTGTGTTGATTATCAGGTAACCTTATCCATTCTTTTTGCTGAGTCTAGGCAGTTGTACTAAATTTTGTTCTCATTTGATTCCAGCACTTGTTGAATCTTTTTTGTCATTCCATCTTATCCTGATTTTAATCATTAACATATAGGTTTTTTATTGATATTAGTTCCTCAAATCTTTAGTTTTTTTATTCCCCCAAATCATTGTAACTGCTATTAGGCCCCCTAAATCATCTAATAAATTGACGTTAGTCCCCCTAGTTCAGTGACCGATCCAGGAAATTTTTCTTAAAGGGCCGCACAACTAGTATCAATTTACCAAAAAATAAAAATTTAATATTATAAAACAATGAAATATGTAAATATTAGTTATGCCTTTGGATTTTTAGTTGCTTCTAGGCTAAATTTAAATGAGTTGGCCCATTTGAGTTCATTATTTGAAAATTAAAATGGGCTATATGCAAAAGGGTATAATTTGTGTTACATATGTAAGAATTTGCTTGGGGTGCAAAGTTTAAAATCTTTTTATTTTGGTTGGGGGTTGGGGTTGTGGGGGGGGGGGGGGGGGAAGATTGCCATGTTTAAGGCTTTTAGATAAAATTTTAAGAATATTAGGATGCACTTGCACCCTAGGTGGACATATGGATCCACCACTGCCCTAGTTAGTTGTTAATATGGTGAGGGAATATTCCATTTTGTTCAACTTTTGTATTGCTTGAACATTTAGACCCCTTTCATTATAAACTCAAACCTATTAGTCATGTAATTTCACACTCGTTTACACCCTTAAACCCATTTTGTTATAACTCAATCCCATACCTTATCTTCTGTAATGGTTCTCTGAACCTTAAACCCAATTTGTAGCAAATACTTCCTCATCCTCCGCTATTGAATTATGTTGATTCTGCTCCAAAAACCCATCCCAATATAAATTTTCTATTCCAGAACGACTAGCTATCTCCAAAAACCCACCACTCCTGCTAGAGTTTAGGACAAAGAAATGAAGAGAAAAAGATGAGACTAAAAAAGAAAATCAAAACAGAGGAAAAGAAGGGTAACAGAGGAGAAGAGAAAGATATTGGGGAAGAGGCAATTCACCTTCAGTCACCCTAATGGAAAAGTATCCATCTTTTCGACTTAGCACATTCGTTCCTCTAATACCGAGCTATGAACCTTAGCACATTCGTTCCTCTAATACCGAGCTATGAACCAGGCTATTGCATATAAATCATGCAAAATATTGTTAATTATATAAAGTGTTGGGGATTGCAAATTAGACATAGTAGTAATGTTGAACTCCATTGTGATGATTGTGAGAGACTAGACGGAAGAGTGTTGTTAAAGGAAGAAGAGGGAAAGAGATGATTAAAGGAGTATGGCTGATAATGTGTTGGTTGAGGTTGGAGTTTGGTTGCGATGAAGCGGGAGAGTAGTGTTAAGGAGTTGGATTGGAATTGGAAGAAGTGTATGAGGAGGGTGATGAGGGTGGTAAAGAGAAGGATAAGGGAGAGCTTGAGGTATGAAGGGGAAGTGTTGGTGGGTTGGGGGGGGGGGGGAGATGAGGTTGCGAGCTTTGTCTTGGTGAGGAAGAGGAGTTTGTGTTGATGGCTTGGACTAGAATTCGAAGAGGTGTATAAGGAGGGTGATGAGGGTGATAGAGAGGTATGAGAGAGGAGGTATGGGGGACGAGTACTGATTGTGGTCGAGGGGGGGGGGTTTTCAAAATCCTAACCCTCATGTGGTCACCGGTGAGAGAAAAGAGGAGTGTTTTATATACATTAGATAGAAAAGGGTTTTAGATATTATTTTTTCAAGAGACTTGAAGGTTGAGACTGCAATGGTTACACTGAGTGAGTATTCACTATATCTATCAACGTAGTCTTATGCTCCTTATCAGAAATTTTATTTGCTAGCTTCTTTATGTCATTAATAGTGACATGTTTTGTCTGTAGAGCAAGGTTGTTGATAGCGGATCGCAGCGCGTCACGGCGAGGTACCGCTAAGGCTATTGCGCGCTATTGCGGCGAAATAGCGGCAAATAGCGCACGGTCAAATAGCGGTCAAATATAAATATATTTAAATATTCTAAATAATAAGAAAAATCATATAAAATTCTAAAAATTCTACAAATGCATACTTGATGCCTAAACATGAACTAGATATGTAATAATTACATAATATTAACAAAGTACTATAATTATAAAGATTAAAGAATAAAAAACGCACCTGTTTATCAAAAAGACCATTATTTGTCTCATTTCTTCACATTTCAAATCTCTAATATAAAAATGCTCAACAATAAAAAAACATTGATTAGTAACATCATCATTTATGAGTCTATGACAAGTATTTTGATTGTTACTTTAATTTTTCTGATGATGTATCTTATTAAAATTTAAAAATAACATTCAAACAAAAGTCATGTATGACATCTTCGTTTAAGTGGGCTAACAAAGCCACTTAGACATACGTCACATACAATTCATTAGCTCCCCTTTTATGGGCCAAATTAGGGCAATGATCAACGGCAAGGCAGTTGATTTTGCCGTTGATACTATTTTAATTTAAGGACAGACTTTAGCGTGGAAGGGAATAGATTTTAAGACTATATATATCTGAGCAGCAAACACTGTTATTGTTTAAGTGGACTTACCTTCTTCTCATTGTTGCAGACGATGCCGACGAAGCCGCTACCCAATAGAGACGAAGCTGACGAAGGCGTTGTTGGCTTGACCGGAGACTGGAGAGACAGTGAATGAGAGACGCCTTGACCGGAGGAAGTGAGAGAGAGAGAGAAAGGCGAGTTGTCGCTGTTGGTGCGGGAGTCAGCGCCGTCGTCGTCGGAAGCGTTGTTGACGGCGCTGGAAGTCGTCGCCGGCAGTGGTGTTGACGGCGCTAGAAATCGTCGAGAGAAGCAGAGTGTCGGGAGTCGGGAGGGCCAGACAGGCGGCTAGGGCAAAGACGAGAGGATTTTATGGTAAGCGGTACGGGTTGGGTTCGGGTTGGGCATAATCTGTAGCGGAATTAACCCGCTTTTTCACCGCTCTTGAGCGCTACAGCGCGCAATCGACCGCTATTCGAGAGAATAGCGGTTTTCTCCGCCTAACCCAGCCGCAAACCCCTTAAGCGGGGCGGTGAAGGTCCGCGACCGCGAAAGGCGGCGCGAAAGCGGCGCTATTTGCCGCTTTTTACAACAGTGCTGTAGAGATATGAGGAATATCAAATATGTTCCCAATGAAAGTTATGAAGAGAGCTTACAAGTAATATGCTAAACATTCAATACAACTGTGTCGACTTCTAGTCATACAAGTCCTAAATTTTAGAAAACCTACGCTGTGGCCAATAATGTAGGACAATTAGTACAAAACTAACATAAACTTATATTTTTTATCTTATTTCCAGTTTTGCCTCGAATAAAAAATTATGAATATCATGAAATAGTGCACACTTTAACAATTATTATGAACCATAAATATCAATGTCCTTGCATTTTGCTATATCAATATAAATTCTATTCAAACTTTCAATGCAAGAAGATTTTGTTGTTCATCAATTTGAAGCCTTAAATCTCAATCGATTGTTTAAGTTAATAAATATAAGAAGAGTTTCTAATTCTAGTGCTTATTTTGGGAAATTCTTCTAAATTTGTTAAAAGTGTAACTTAATTAATGAAGAATAGGAGGAAGATGAGGGTGTTTTAGTCAAATTATAAAAAATTCATTAAATCAATTGCTATTAATGAACTCTTACCTACCCTAGTCAAGTCATAAGCATTTGCATTAAACATTGGTCTAACTTGGACTAGAAATAATTTGGGAATAGGGGAAAAAGCCATACAAATGGAATGCAAACAAGTGTTTCTTTTGTCTGTGTAAGAGAGTAGGTTTATGGTTGTGTGTGATTCTATACAAAAACCATAATCCATTCTTCTTTTTCTCCTTTGATTTGTCTATCAAAAAACGTTTGAAAACATTTTACCTCCTGTACCCCCTTCTCCTAGTCCTACACCTAGCTAGCCATGCGTCACATGCTCAATAACAAGATAAACATCTTGTTCATGCATGGTTGGCTGGTTCCTCCAAAATAATTCAGATCCTAGATGAACAAAAAAAGGAATAGGCACAGAACGAATTAAAGGAGTAATAATAACATCTTCATAAATGAACCCAAGAGTAGACACACAACAAATTATGACTTGTGAGAACACATTGACAAACAAAAAATATTATTTGAGAAAATGGATTACTTTAATAGCTATTGATGTAACATAAAAGTTTATAAAAAACAAAAATCAGCTTACATCACATTAGAAGATGAAGCTAAAACTTTACAAAATATAATTATAACAAGAAACCCGAATAGTTGAGTTAACAACATGATGTCATACTGGAGTACTTTCGTCATCTTGACTACAAATATACGAAATCTGTGAATTCGAAATTTTATGTTTGAGATATGTGCAATTTATATATTATTGATTATTGACATTTAGTCCTATGATAGATTTGAGCATATGATATAGAAAAATCAAAAAGACAAAAAAATCAAGTATTACCTTGTCTGTAAGCGGAAAGGAGAGAGGGGTCAATTCATTCAGTGGGGGTTTACCTATAGAAATGGAGTGAAATTAACAAAAAATTAAATGAAAACCAACGTTTTCAAATTAAAAATAATAATATAAAAGGAGCTATACATAGTTAGCAGGCCAAGTTAGTACATTAGGAAAAATCAGTTTTTTCACTTTTATATAAAAAAAAGATTCAAAATTAGATTACAAAATATTTTCCAAACTCATTTTGTAATTTTCACTTGCTCCAAGAAGGTGGTGCGGTTTGACCAAATGTAAAAATAGCTCACGTTTTATGAACGTTTAACATGTTTGTCAATCTCATAATCAGGGAAAAATTCATATGGAAATTAGAAGTTCTTATTCAAAGTTTAAAAAAAACAAAGATAAACATAAGCGATGGGATCTAAACTTCATAAACTTTCAAATATTAAATTGAGTACATTCATCACAAGCTTCAGTACTACCTGCTACTTATAGAAGCTTTGAGAAAAAGTTCTATCTTTACTCAAATAAAAGTAGTTTGTGATGAAGGTTATGTACAGCCTAGGCATAATGCCGTCTAAAGTAGTTGATCTTCTTTTAACTTGACACAACAAAATATTTGATACTGGTCATAGATTCTGAGCTCTACTATCAAAAGTATAACTCAATCTTCAACATTCTATTCACATGTTGTGTATTATTTATACTCCGTTACTGTTATTAAGTTTTCCAATTGTGTTACAGGGTATCCCTCTTCTCACAGGCACGTCAACTCGTTAGCAGCTTCTCTCCAACAACATGCCCAAGGACTCAAAATTCCCAAGGGTTTTATGCATGCGCAAGCAAAAAACCTTCCGAGAGAGATTTTTCAAGTGTTGGCGACACAAAACAGTCTCTCAAACTCCAACCAATTCTGAATCTTCAAACACTGACCTAACCTCTACAACTGCATGGGCCAACCTCCCACAGGACATATTGGATATCGTTATCCATCGCCTCCTGCTACCTGACCGCATCCGCTTAGCTTCAGTATGCACATCCTGGAACTCAATTGCTCGTTCCAATCCCCTCTTCTTCTCCGCTCCTCAACCACCATGGCTCTTGCTCGTCAACAAGCTCACCCTCAAAACCGCGACTTTTTTCAATCTCTCAGAAAATAAAATCTACAAAATCTCCCAGCCGGATCCACCTATATGCAATCGTACTTGGTGCGGGTCCTCTAGTGGTTGGCTTGTGACCATGGACGTAGTTTCCGGATTGCTTCTTTTAAATCCTCTTACCGGGTCCCAGATCCAATTACCTCCTCTTACAACATTACCCAATTTGGCTCGTCCTTATCGAATGGCCAAAGTTTCATGGAGCTCTTCACATTATACAGTTATGCTAGCTTTGCTGTCGGCTCCTTATCTGGCATTCACTAAAGAAGGAGATGAAGTGTGGACTTCACTTGAAGGTACTCGAAGGATTGCTGACCTGGCAGTTCATAACGAGAGATTTTACACCCTTGACCTTGATGGAACGGTAGTAGCTTGGGACCTTAATGGCCCTTCTCCCTTAGTTGTATCGGTAATTTTACCTGGTTGGTTGCCATCGAAAATTTCTTATGGGTATTTAGTAGGTTCAAGTGTGGGACTTCTGCAAGTTTGGAGGGCGCGAGATGAAATGGATTTTGTAGTTCTTGAGCTGGATTTGATTAGCGAGGAATGGATCAAGGTGGAGAGCTTGGGAGACCGAGCTCTCTTCTTGGATTTGTTCTGTTCGTTGTGTGTGTCATCGAGAGACCTTGCGAATCTGCGAGGGAACTGCATTTATTTCACTACTGGACATCTTGAGAAGCCGAGAAGGGAGTGGGGAACTCGGAGGTTTAGTTTTGAGAACAGAAGTGTTGAATCTACTACTTATAATCCACAGTCTCATATCTGGGAGACTTGGGTTTTCAGCTTGGATGGTCGAACTCTTGAGCCGATCACTCATCCTCAATCACATTGGAAGCAGCCTCCGATTTGGATAACACCCAGTTGGACATGAAACAAGTATTTGAACAGGTAACAGATTTTTTTTGTCGTATGTAATGTATTATGGATGCATAGAAACATTTCATCTTCCTTTGGAATGGTGAACCTCGGGGGTTTTGTTTATTGATTTGGAAGCCTTTTTTCCCCATCTCATAAAAGAAGGTGCAATATGTATTTGTTGTTGTGGAAATGTCATTTGTTACATTTTTGTAAGAGACGTCGATGTTGAATTGTGTTGTTGAATTTATTCTTAATTTTTTGAAACCGTAGGACGTGACAATGTATATTCTTTAATACTTGAGAATATGAGGTCTCAGATTCAACAATAACCACCACCACCACCACCAAGCCTTTATCCCAAAGGTTTGGGGTCAGCTACGTGAATTTTATTTTTCCATTTCATTCTGTTATGAGTTATCTCCTCTTTTAAATTAGTCTTAATCATATCCTTTTTGATTGCTTCTAATCAAGTCGTTTTAGGTCTACATCTAGATCTCCTAGTCTCATTAACTCTAATATTATCGCTTTTTCTAATCGGTGCACTAAGAGTCTCAATTTTTATGAACATTATTTAGTTGAATTCACAGTCAATTGGTTTTGCATCTATATTTCATGTTTAGTAACCAATATGGTGTTTTGCATAATGCTCATCTTCGTATTTCAATTCCTGGTATCTACAGGACTTTTAATTAATTTTCCAAACTTTGATCTTTTTCTCTCTTGCATTCCTGTAATTAGTTCTTCTGCTTAAGTGTTTGGACCTACAGATATCTCTGTTTCAGTAGCTGGTTGTAGGGATGTCTGTGTTTTAATCTCTTTGAGAGGACTTATTGTTAAACTAGAACAACTCACTTTTTCTAAAATTATAAAAAAATGATCTCGTGCGAGAAATGAAGTCCATTGCATTTCATGCAAATCTTGAAGATTGTAATTTGGTGTTTGGTTTCGCATCATTATAGGAATTGTAATCTCTTATTTGTTTCAAAAAAAAGGGGGTGGGGGAAGCGTAAGGGCGCCATGTGATTGGGAATAGGTAAATGGGTTTGGAATGAGGTGACATTGGGGTGTCAGTTTCACACCCTAAATCCTCTCTAAAAATGGAGATTTATTGTTTGTCATTTTTCCTACACTATAGAAAGCAATTAT
>BQKN01065637.1:0-13077 GCA_022839385.1 Asparagus kiusianus | reverse complement strand
CCCCCCCTCTAGGGTCCAACAATTGGTATCAGAGCTTGGTCTCTATATTAATTTTTGGTTTAATCACCTTAGAGAAAAGATCTAATGGATGCTTCTTTGAATATGCATATGTTAGAAGGACAATCCACAACTAGACCACCTCTCTTCACTGGGAGTAACTTTGCTTATTGGAAGGCTAGGATGAGAATTTATCTTCGTTGTATTGACCTTGACATCCTAGGGCTTATTGAAAAGAAATATGTAGAGAAATCCAAAGTTGAGAACATGTCCGATGATGAAAGGCACCTTGCCAATCTCAATGCTAAGGCTATGAACGCCTTAATTTGTGGTCTTTCCCCCAATGAATACAATAGAGTCTCCACGTGTGCAACCGCATACGAAATTTGGCAAAAATTATGTGTCACACATGAGGGAACACCCCAAGTTAAGGAGTCTAAGATTAGTGGGCTTATGCATAATTATGAGCTATTCAAAATGCTTCCTAATGAATCCATTGATGCTATGTTTTCCCGTTTTACTAATATCATCAATGAATTACATGGTCTAGATAAGCAACTATCCATTCAAGAGATGAACTACAAGACACTTTGCTCCTTGACTCCGGCATGGGAGCCCAAGGCTATGGCTATTGAGGAAGCTCATGACCTCACTACGTTAGCTCTTGATAGTCTTATCGGAAAGCTCAAGGTGCATGAGAAGAAGCTCAAAGGGAAAGAAAAGGAGGAAGTGCCATCACGTGAAGTTGAGGAGCCGTCACCAAAGTTGAAGACCATAGCTCTCAAAGGAGCTAGTGACAACTCATCTTCGTCATCGGAGAGTGAAGTCGATTTTTCTAGAGAAGTGGCTCATCTCTCTAGAAGAATCTCTAGACTTATAAAGATGAACAAAAAATTTAACCCTCGATCTAACAACAAGTTTTCCTCTCGTGTAGGTAAATGTTTTGAATGCAATGAACCGGGTCACATCGCTAAGGATTGCCCCAAGCTCAAAGAGAAGTACATGAAGTACAAGAAGAAGAAGGCTATGTATGTCGGATGGGAAGAATCCGAACCAAGTGATTCGGATAGCGATGATGAGGGAGCCAAACTTGCCCTTCATGACCCAAATGTTTGTTTCATGGCAAATGAACATGAGGTAATATCCGAGGCCGAAAGTGAATCTTTCTATATGCAATGTAACATAGCTATGGCATTAGAAGAGTTGAACTTTGAATTTAAACGAATGTCTAAAGAATACTCTTCATTTAAAAAATTGCATGCCTCTTGTGATATTAAGCTTGAACAACTAACAACCTCTCTTGCTCTAAAAGATGAATTGCTAGGAGATCTCGATTTCGAGAATAAGCAATTAATATCAAAAATTGAAAGATTAGAAATTGAGGGTTGTAGGACTAGACCCACTCATGTTTATGCCAATCACCATGGTAGAAATAGGTTCTATGGCTCTCACAATCATGCATACAAAAGAAATTTTGTGTGCACTTATTGCATGAGACATGGACATATTTCTACTCATTGTAGAGTTAAAGACAATGAAGATTTTTATGGTTTGATATGGGTACCCAAAGGTACCAAAACTACTAACCACCAAGGACCCAAGACATGGGTACCTAAAGCTACTACACCTTCGTCTTCTTCTTTTGTAGGGGACGTCACGGCAACGACGTAAGGAGATGTGGTACCTTGATAGTGGTTACTCACATCATATGACGGGCAACAAAGAGTTATTTGTAACCCTATCAAGGATTGAAGGAGGCAATGTCTCCTTCGGTGGTGGTGAGAAAGGTAAAATCGTTGGTATCGGCTCTATTGGTAAGAAACCCTCACCCATAATTGAAGATGTTTATTTAGTAAGTGGTTTGAATCATAATCTTCTTAGCATTAGCCAATTAAGTGATAAAGGATTCGATATTTCTTTTAAACCGGATAAATGCATCATTAGTATGAATGGAGAAATTGTTTTTATTGCAAATCGCAAGTCTAATGTTTATATTTTTGAGATGAATGAATTAGTGAATCAAGATGTGAAGTGTCTTGCGGCTATTGATGAAAACCTTTGGATTTGGCACAAGAGATTTGGACATGCAAATATGGAGTTAATATCAAAATTGTCTAAGAAGAATCTTGTGAAAGGGCTACCTAACTTGCACTTCATAAAAGATACAATTTGTGAGGATTGTGCCAAAGGTAAACAAACAAAATCCTCTTTCAAATCCATCCATGAGGTATCGACTTCTAAACCTTTACAATTACTTCATCTTGATTTATTTGGTCCTATGCGTGTTACCTCTCTTGGAGGTAAACATTATGTTTTTGTGATTATTGATGATTTCTCTCGTTTTACATGGACAATATTTCTTGCAAAGAAAAATGATTGTTTTGAAGAGTTTGCTAATCATATTAAAAGAATTGAAAATGAAAAAGATTTGAAAGTTGTTAAAATTAGAAGTGATCATGGTGGTGAATTTCAAAATGAATTTTTCTATGATTTTTGTGCTCATCATGGTATAACTCATATGTTTTCCGCTCCTAGAACACCACAACAAAATGGTGTTGTTGAACGGAAAAATCGCACCATACAAGAGATGGCACGCACTATGTTAA
The DNA here is from genome assembly GCA_022839385.1 of Asparagus kiusianus. Classification (NCBI taxonomy): domain Eukaryota; kingdom Viridiplantae; phylum Streptophyta; class Magnoliopsida; order Asparagales; family Asparagaceae; genus Asparagus; species Asparagus kiusianus. The sequence continues at coordinate 10,474 of BQKN01065637.1, read as the reverse complement.
ACTCTTTTGATTTACCAAAATATTTTTGGGCGAAAGCCGTCAATACGGCTTGCCATGTTTTGAATCGTGTTTTGATTAGACCAAAGCTTAAGAAAACTCCTTATGAGCTTTATTATGGAAAAATCCTTTCATTGGTTATTTTCGTGTTTTTGGTTGCAAATGTTTCATTTTAAATACAAAAGATCACCATGATAAATTTGATTCCAAAATTGATGTTGGTATTTTCTTGGGTTATGCACCTCGAAGTAAGGCTTATAGGGTCTTCAATAAACGAAGCCTCGTTGTTGAAGAATCTATAAACGTTACTTTTGATGAGACTAATGCTTGCTCTCAAGTTATTTTACCTAGGCAAGATGATGATGATGATATTGAGGGAGGATTGGACTTCTTGCAAATCAATGATACTCCCTCTATAGAAGCTCAAAAAGATGTAGATAGCTCCAATGCTCAAGATCAAGTTGAACCTCCTAAAGCTTGGAAATTCACGTCAAATCATCCAAAGGAGCAAATCATTGGGAGTCCTTCAAAAGGAGTTATTACTCGCTCAAAAGCCTTGAGTGAGTGTGGTAATGTTGCTTTCCTATCTCATATAGAGCCTAAAAAGATTAATGATGCTTTAAATGATGAATTTTGGGTTATGACTATGCATGAAGAATTAAACAATTTTCAAAGAAATGAAGTTTGGAAGTTAGTTCCTAGACCTAACAATGCTAGTGTTATTGGTACAAAATGGGTTTTTAGAAACAAACTTGATGAACATGGCATTGTTACTAGAAATAAAGCTCGTTTGGTTGTCCAAGGATACAATTAAGAGGAGGGCATAGACTATGATGAAACCTTTGCACCGGTTGCAAGGTTGGAATCTATTAGGATGTTTTTGGCATTTGCTAGCTTTAAAAATTTCAAACTATTTCAAATGGATGTTAAAAGTGCCTTCTTAAATGGTTTTATAGAAGAGGAAGTGTATGTTGAGCAACCCCCCGGATTTATAGATCATGACTTTCCAAATCATGTATACCGGGTACAAAAAGCTTTATATGGGTTGAAACAAGCTCCTAGAGCTTGGTATGCTCGCCTCTCTAGTTTTCTTGTTGAAAATGGTTTTTCAAAAGGAACAATTGACAACACTCTTTTTGTTAGAAAAAGGAAAAATGATTTCATTTTGGTTCAAATATATGTGGATGACATTATTTTCGGAGCTACTAATGAATCCTTGTGCAAGGAATTTTCTAAAGTTATGCAGGACCACTTTGAGATGAGTATGATGGGAGAGCTTACTTTCTTTCTCGGGCTCCAAGTCAAGCAAACTAAGGATGAGATCTTCATTTCACAAAGCAAGTATGCGAAGGAATTGGTGAAGAAATTCAAGTTGGAGAATTCTAAGCATGCGCCTACTCCCATGAGCACTAGTGTCAAGCTTGATGCGGATGAAAGTGGTGAGGACGTGGACCAAAAATTATACCGAGGTATGATAGGTAGTCTTCTTTATCTTACCGCTACTAGACCCGATATTATGTTTAGTGTGTGTGCATGTGCACGTTTTCAAGCATCTCCTAAAGCATCTCATTTAATTGCGGTTAAAAGGATCATTAAATATGTTAATGGTACTTTTAATCTTGGTTTGTTTTATTCAAGAAGCACTTCTTTTGATTTATATGGTTTTTGTGATGCCGACTTTGCCGGTTGTAAGGTAGATCGCAAGAGTACTAGTGGAACATGCCAATTCTTAGGAAATTCACTTGTTTCTTGGGCTTCCAAGAAGCAAAATTGTGTTGCATTGTCCACTACGGAAGCGGAATACATTGCCGCCGGCTTATGTTGTGCTCAAGTGTTGTGGATGAAACAAAGTTTAGTTGATTATGATTTGAACTTTCTGTAGGCTGTCTAAAAATCATAATAGATAGCTTATCCCCCATCAAACACCGATGATGGAAGTTACAATCTGACGACTTCCAGAAGGCTACAATTTGAAGACTTTCACATAGATCGCTGAAGGTTACAATCTGACGACCTTCACGACAACTGATGAAAGCTCTAATCAACGGCCTTCACAATCAACATCGGGAGTTACAATCTGACGACTCTCATATTCTCAAGGAGCCAAGACGAAGATTACAAGATAATGATCTTTGCAACGCTATGACAGAAAGAGATTACTTGGTAATAATCTCTTCAAGGCAAGACGCGGAGATCCTCCCCGTGTGTCAACAGTAAAACGCTAGGGTCGAATCCCGCGTTACAACATCAAAACGCTAGGGTCGAATCCCGCGTTACAACATCAAAACACTAGGGTCGAACCCGCGTTACAACAAGCTAAACGCGAGCGACCCTCGCGTACGTGGGATTCAACCAAACATCGACCCCCGCGTTTCCAAGCTACAACAAGTCAAACGCGAGCGACCCTCGCGTTCATTGGTGTTCAGCCAACACCCAACCTCGCGTCTCGATTCTAAGACGTGAGGTTAGGGTCCTGAACGCCAAGGTGGGCGTTTGACTCGTTCAAGCACGAGCTGAACGGTTGCAGGAAACGTTTTCCCCACGATCTGAGGGATTTCCTCCCCACTTGGGAGCGGATTAAGGGGTCAGTTACACCCCACTTAGGAGAGATTTAAGGGGCGGTTACACCCCCCCTAATCCCCTATAAAAAGGAGAAAACTCAACTGAGTTAAGGGTTCGGTCGGTTGGAGTTTCTAGGTGAGCCACAGGAGCTTTGGAGCATTCTCGGATCCAGAGATCGGCAACAAGAGCTTCTTCAATCATCGGATCTGGAAGCATTCTTCAGCAACCGAGATCAAGAGGCTTTGATCCTTGGCTTATTAACCGAACTTTCGGTTCAAAACAACTCTTTTACAGAGTTTCCAACTCGTTCAGAGTTATCAACTCATCAAGAGTTTCAAACTTGCCATGCAAGTTCTCCAAAACGTCAAATCGTGAGGAGAAGACATCGTTCCAGTGAATCAAAACGTCGGATCGTCAACGGAGAGCAAACTCGACGCGAGCATTCGAGGGAGGCACTCCATCGCCACCGTGAAGAACCCAGTTTTAAACAAAGGAGAAAACCCAATTTGTTTTCTTCTCTTTTGTAATCAAGTTGTAATCGGAATTAAAGGAATACAATTCAATTTTCTTTTATTCTCTTCATTGCAATTTTCCAACAAACAAAAGATGGCGACTCTGCTGGGGACAAGCTTCTCTGACGAAGAAGTGGTGGTGCAATCCGATGTTCATCTCACTGGAACAATTGTCGAAACTCTCGTGGTAGAGTTTGATCAAGCCAAGTTTGAGGAGGTCATCTCCTCCGGATCCCTTAGCCCGAAGGCTATGCGTAAGATCCACAAAGTCTCCAAGGAGAATAAATCTCCAACTGTTGCTGGAGTGCCGAAGAAAGTCCTCTCCTTTGGCCAAAATTCGTTGAACAGCCCCTCTGCTTCAGGAGCGGGCTCGGCTTCTGCTGAACTCGCGCAGCGAGTTGAATGTCCCACATCCGCGTCAACACAATGTGTTTCACGCCATAAACGGCTCATAGAGGAGACGAGCTCCATAAACGCCAAAGATGCCCCTGCAAAAGCCTTAAAACAGGCCAAGAAGAATGCTGCTCGTCGAAGAAGAAGGTCTCAGCGACGAGCACAACTTCGAGAAAGTCGATTCCCCAACCAACGCGAGCTTCGCGTTCATGAGCCTAAACACGACCCTGAGCCCAAACATGAGCTTCGCGAGAACCAGACTGAACGCGGCCCTCAATGGCGCGTTTTACAGCCAAAACGCGGACCTCAAGTCTACGTTGAACGCGAACTTCAACTTCGCGTTGCCCAGTCAAAACACGACCCTCGCGTCGACAATGAAGAACGCGACCCTCGTGTTGCCAAACCAAAACGCGACCTTCGCGTTTCAAGTGCCAAACGCGACCTTCGCGTCTCAAGTGCCAGACGCGACCCTCGCGTCCCAAGTGCCAAATCCAATACTGAGCCCGGTGTGTACCGTGGAGCTTCGGGGCGCTGCCTCGAACCCCGCCGAGGGGTATACCATCCCCCCTGGACCCCCTGGTCAGGGGCGCGCCGCCCCCTGGACCCCCGGCTCGCTGACCGGGCAGCGAGACCCCCGAATAGTCTGCGTAGCGCGACTAGGTTGAGGGGCGGGTATAAAAAGTTTATGGATTCAAGGCATCTTAACCAGGTCCATGTTCATCAAGAGCCAGTCCTGTCCAATCATGGACTGGGGGTTCCAATTCAAACCTCACAATCAGTGAGTAATTCTCGAGTCTTTACAACAGACTTGAGAGAATTCATATTGAGAGAAAGACCGATGCAACAAGTCATTCGTTCATTCCAATGTGAACGACTGATTCCTACGGTCCTCTCCGGATGTCAATGCTGCTCATATACGGCCAAACAATTGGTGTTCGACCAATTTATGAACGTTGCTTTGCTCAACCAACGACGACGTTCTCACAAGAAGAAGTCTCCAGAGACCGAATATCCTAGGGTCACTATCAATGTGATCGGGAGAGGGAAAGCCTCAGGCCCTAGTTCCGATGGCTCTGAGACAAGTCGTTCACCGACCGTCAGAGAAATCGCTAACGAGTTTGAAGGAATCTACCAACGCACTCGGACGCGAACAGGAGCCATTCCCTCTGTTAACTATCGGAGTTTAGCCAGAGGAATCAATTCCGATGATGAACACTCAGCCATTGCAGAGTCCCAATCATCAAGCTCTTTTGCTGAACATGATAGCTCCGCTTATATGATGGGAAACCATGAAGATCTCGCAAAGAGACTTGATGAGCAAGAGGCCATGCTCAAATCTCAGCAAGAGGCCATCAATGAACTCCTGGCCCTGTTGACTCAACTCGTCGCAGACAAGGCCAAATCTCAGAAGACAGATTCGCCACTCAGGCAAGAATCTTCCCGAAGGGGAAGAACATCTTCGTCCCAACCTCACACAAGCAAAGGGAAGGGAAACATGGTTGATGACACGGCTTCCGACCAAGAAGCCCACAACCTCGAATCTTCCTCTGATGAAGGAAGAGAGACTGAGAATGAGCAAAATCCTCAGTCGGCTAAAATCGAGGAATTGGAAGCCCGCCTCAATGTTATCGCTAACAGAAGCGAGCCCCAAGACGAGGGAGTTGTCAGACCCTATCCTGCTGAATGGGATGCAGCCCCTTATCCTCTAAAATTCGAGGTCCCGACGCTACAAACTTTTGACGGCGCGGGATCACCGAACCAACATATCTATCATTTCAAGTCACAGACTGGGAATGTGATATCAAACGATGCCATTCTGGCTCGATTATTCATTGGCACCCTCAAGGGAGTTGCCTTTGAATGGTTCAGAAAACTGCCTGCGGGATGTATCCAAAAGTGGGCAGATCTAGAGAGACTCTTCCTATCAAGATTCTTTGAAGAGGATACAGAAGTCTTCATCCATACTCTTCTCGCCACTAAGCAGAAGAAGAGGGAGTCCGTTAAAGCCTTCGTCAAGAGGTTCCGAACCACGGCTCTCCGGTGTTTGTCAGGTATGACCCAGTCTACCTTAGTAGAGACCTGTCGACACAACCTGCAGACCAACATCCTAGCTCGAATAGGGGTTGCAGACTGCCGTTCATGGAGACAACTGATCTCTCAAGGTGAACAGGCTCAAAAGATTATTGCCAGGATCAAAGCTGAAGAACAGAGTAGGCAGGATCAGCCCGAGCAATCGGACCAAGCCCAATCTCAACCTGAGCAATCGGACCAAGCCCAATCTTCTCCTGAGCAATCGGACCAAGCCCGCTCTTCCCAGTCAGAATCGGAAGATACTACGGCCACTGAAGCTAATCCTCTTCAGTAGGATGTCAGGTCCAATAACTATCACGTTAACAACTACCTCTGATAGTCAAACTCGTTAGATAGTGGCCCATTAGGCGATGTGCCATGTCTAATCCTTTTCCCCCCTACACTTGTTCAAGACTGGGGGTTGGTTTATTTGTAGTTCATTGGATTATGAATAATAAATTTTCTGAGTTGTCACGTACAATAAAATACCTCTGTCAACCATAAAATCTACCAGAACTGTCATGTCCATTAACTTGTCAATCCGCTTTAATAGGATGGCAGGTCCACAAAACTATCACGTTAACCGTTACCTCTGATAGTCCATTCCCTCCAAATTCTCTTGCCAATCCGCTTCAAAAGGATGGCAGGTCCACTAAAACTATCATGTTAATGATCACCTCTGATAGTCTATTTTCTCCAGATTCCCCCACTAATCCTCTTCAAGTAGGATGGTGGGTCTATCAAAACTATCACGTTAATGATTACCTCTGATAGTCCATTCCCTCCAAATTCTCTTGCCAATCCTCTTCAAGTAGGATGGCAGGTCCACAAAACTATCACGTTAACGGTTACCTCTGATAGTCCATCAACTTGCTAATCTTCTTCAATAGGATGGCAGGTCTACAAAACTATCACGTTAACAGTTACCTCTGATAGTCCATCAACTTGCTAATCCTCTTTAACAGGATGGCAGGTCCATAAAACTATCACGTTAACCATTACCTCTGATAGTCAAACTCATCAGATAATAGCCTACCTGGTGATGTGTCTCTATTCCGACTTCATGGATAGTGCCTCACTAGGTGATGTGCCGTGTCTACCTCTTTTTATTCCCCTGCCAAGCCTTAATCAAGACTGGGGGTTGGTTACTTGGAATCCATTAGATTAAGAGTAACGAATCTTTCATATCGTCGAGTTAACATTACACTTCTGACGATCATCACCCCCACAGAGTATGAATGCAGCTTGCATCACTCCAATTTGTCACGTTAACAATACACCTCTGACAATCAACTTATCAATCCTTGTCAATAGGATGATGGGTCCTCAAAATTGCTCGAATCGCAATATTCCCCAGCAAGACACTAAGTCTTTAAAATATTATCACAAGTATCAGAACTCATCACTTTCGATGATAAACTCACCTAGCAAATCTCCCCAGCGAGACGCTAATTCCCAAAACTTTGTGCAAGTCACAAGTACACATTCTCTTGTCACGTTAACATCATACCTCTGACAATCCACTTATCAATCCTCTTCAATAGGATGATAAGTCCCCAAAATTGCTCCAATCGCAACACATTCTCTTGTCACGTTAACATCATACCTCTGACAATCCACTTATCAATCCTCATCAATAGGATGATAAGTCTACAAAATTGCTCCGATCGCAACATTCTCTTGTCACGTTAACATCATACCTCTGACAATCCACTTATTAATCCTCTTCAATAGGATGATAAGTCCCCAAAGTTGCTCCAATCGCAACACATTCTCTTGTCACGTTAACATCATACCTCTGACAATCTACTTATCAATCCTCTTCAATAGGATGATAAGTCCCCAAAGTTGCTCCAATCGTAACACATTCTCTTGTCACGTTAACATCATACCTCTGACAATCCACTTATCAATCCTCGTCAATAGGATGATAAGTCTACAAAATTGCTCCAATCGCAACACATTCTCTTGTCACGTTAACATCATACCACTGACAATCCACTTATCAATCCTCTTCAATAGGATGATAAGTCCCCAAAGTTGCTCCAATCGCAACACAAATTCCTGTCATGTTAACACCAAACCTCTGACAAAATCCACTTATCAATCCTCTTCAATAGGATGATAAGTCCACAAAGTTGCTCCGATCGCAACATCTTCCTGTCATGTTAACACCAAACCTCTGACAAAATCCACTTATCAAATCCTCGTCAATAGGATGATAAGCCCACAAAGTTGCTCCAATCGCAACACATTCCCGTCAAGTTAACATCACACCTCTGACGACCAAATCAACTTATCGACTCCCCTCAATAGAGCGATAGGTCCCCAAATTCCAGTCAAGTTAACATCACACCTCTGACGACCAAATCAACTTATCGACTCTCTTCATTAGAGCGATAGGTCCATAAAATACTGTTAGGTTAACATCACACCTCTAACAGTCAAACCCCCAATGAACTTGTTAATTCTTTCTCAACAAGAATAGCAAGTTTTCATTATAAAATCCCCAGTGGATTAAATATTTTCTGGAATTATCCCAGTGATAATAAAGAAACTTTTTGAATTTTACTCTAAGTGAAAATTCACGCCAAGTTAATATTACACCTCTAGCACTTCTAATTTTCTTTCAGTGTTTCGAATAACACAGGAAGAAACAGTGACAAAGTCTACGTAGTCAATATCGTAGCCAGTGATTATCATTAGATTAATAATCTCTGAATCCATACCTTACATGTATGGGGAATTTTATCCCGAATCCTAAGAAGGGATAAGTCAATGCCTAATACGCGTTGCCGGTGAGTCTTTGACCGTAAAAAGGACAAAAACCCACGTATTCAACATCGTGGCAGGTTGTTATTAATAACACCAGAATCCATGCCTTACACGCATGGGGGACTTTATCTCGATCCCTAATTAGAGATAAGTCTACGCCTAACACGCGTTGCCGGTTAGTCTTTTGCCGCGAAAAAGACACCAAAATCCGTGCCTTACACGCATGGGGAACTTTATCCCAAATCCTAAGTAGGGATAAGTCTACGCCTAACACGCGTCGCCGGTTAGTCTTTTTCCGTGAAAATGACGAAGTCTATGTATTCAAAATCATAGCATCAACTCTAAGAGGGTTCATTCTCTTAGCACAACGTTACATGTGAAACGGATTTGGACAATCCACATGCTAGCCCGACTCAAACGGTAGTCGGTAAAGGCTTATCAAATCCGTTGATGGCTGAGGGTTTGCCAAAAATCCTATGCATATTCGTAGGTCCATTAGCTTAATGGATGTGAGCTGAGACTTGCAACAGATAAACGAAAGACAAGCCTGAAAGACTTAGTCAAAAGTGCATGAAAGTCACCTACGCGACTCAAGTCAAGACGCCGAGGTCACACCCGGGTTCTAAATTTAAAAACGCCAAGGTCAAACCCGCGTTTCAAGTCAAAACGCCAATGTCAGACCCGCGATGCAAAAACTAAACGCCGAGGTCACACCAGCATTCCAAATTCAACATGTAAGGGTGAGACCCGCGTCTCAAGTTTAAAATGCAGGGCCCACCCCCGCATTCCAGAAGCAGGGTTATGGCACATACCTTCACACAGGTCCTACATGGCAAATCCCTTCAACCAAGATGTCTCCTAAGCGAGTGCAGAGAACAAATCCTTTACGACAAGGAATCAACAGCTCCAAGATCAGAGTTAAGATCCAAAATATTCCGAAAATTCGTCCCAGTCAACCGCGAACTTTCAAAAACTTTGGAGGGGGTTCTGTAGGCTGTCTAAAAATCATAATAGATAGCTTATCCCCCATCAAACACCGATGATGGAAGTTACAATCTGACGACTTCCAGAAGGCTACAATTTGAAGACTTTCACATAGATCGCTGAAGGTTACAATCTGACGACCTTCACGACAACTGATGAAAGCTCTAAACAACGGCCTTCACAATCAACATCGGGAGTTACAATCTGACGACTCTCATATTCTCAAGGAGCCAAGACGAAGATTACAAGATAATGATCTTTGCAACGCTATGACAGAAAGAGATTACTTGGTAATAATCTCTTCAAGGCAAACACGGAGATCCTCCCCGTGTGTCAACAGTAAAATGCTAGGGTCGAATCCCGCGTTATAACATCAAAACGCTAGGGTCGAATCCCGCGTTACAACATCAAAACGCTAGGGTCGAACCCGCGTTACAACAAGCTAAACGCGAGCAACCCTCGCGTACGTGGGATTCAACCAAACATCGACCCCCGCGTTTCCAAGCTACAACAAGTCAAACGCGAGCGACCCTCGCGTTCATTGGTGTTCAGCCAACACCCAACCTCGCGTCTAGATTCTAAGACGTGAGGTTAGGGTCCTGAACGCCAAGGTGGGCGTTTGACTCGTTCAAGCACGAGCTGAACGGTTGCAGGAAACGTTTTCCCCACGATCTGAGGGATTTCCTCCCCACTTGGGAGCGGATTAAGGGGTCAGTTACACCCCACTTAGGAGAGATTTAAGGGGTGGTTACACCCCCCCTAATCCTCTATAAAAAGGAGAAAACTCAACTGAGTTAAGGGTTCGGTCGGTTGGAGTTTCTAGGTGAGCCACAGGAGCTTTGGAGCATTCTCGGATCCAGAGATCGGCAACAAGAGCTTCTTCAATCATCGGATCTGGAAGCATTCTTCAGCAACCGAGATCAAGAGGCTTTGATCCTTGGCTTATTAACCGAACTTTCGGTTCAAAACAACTCTTTTACAGAGTTTCCAACTCGTTCAGAGTTATCAACTCATCAAGAGTTTCAAACTTGCCATGCAAGTTCTCCACAACGTCAAATCGTGAGGAGAAGACATCGTTCCAGTGAATCAAAACGTCGGATCGTCAACGGAGAGCAAACTCGACGCGAGCATTCAAGGGAGGCACTCCATCGCCACCGTGAAGAACCCAGTTTTAAACAAAG
>BQKN01065632.1:0-29535 GCA_022839385.1 Asparagus kiusianus | reverse complement strand
GAGGAATTGCTTCAGCCCACTTTGAGAAGTAATCCGTGATTGCGAGAATAAACCGATCACCTTTGACTGAAGGGGGAAAAATAGGACCGACAATGTTCGTACCCCACGTCTCGAATGGCCAGGAAGTGGTTGACGTGTGTAACCGCTCCGGTGGTTGGTGCATATAATTTGCATGCACTTGACAGGCGTGACATCCTCGTGCGTATTCGATCGTGTCACAGACCATTGTTGGCCAAAAATACCCCATTCTTCTGATGCGATCATACAGCTTGGGACCAGGCTGGTTTGCACCGCATTCTCCTTCATGTGCTTCCTTAAGAACTTCTTCTGCTTCTTCGTTCGAAAGGCATCGGAGGAGCAAATCATCATACCCTCGGCGGTATAATGTACGGGTCTCGGCATTATAGAAGAACCTTGGTGCTCTTCGGCGGATCGATTCCCTTTCTTTTACGTCTTCTGGCAAAATACCATATTGGACGTAGTCAATGATGGGAAAACGCCAATCTCGGGACTCAGACCCGATTTGAGTTGAGTTCACCTCCTTGGCATTTATGTTTCTATCATCTTCCTCTTCGATATCCATATTGTATATGGGTATGCAGAGTTGATGCGATCTTACTGTGACTAGCAGTTCAGTTTCGGGCGGCTGCGCGAGTGATACTGGTAGTGCTGCCAGTGCATCCGCATAGGCGTTCTGGAGAAGCGGGATGTATTCAATAAAGAATTCTTTGAAAGAATCTGCCATTTTGACGGCCTCCTGGTGGTACGGGATCAGGTCTTGGTTCCTGACTTCATACTCTCCACGGACTTGATTGACGATCAGTTGAGAATCCCCAAAAGCTTCGAGATATTCGCCCCCCAGCTCCTTGGCGAAACTGAGTCCAATAAGGAGCGCGTTGTACTCGGCTACGTTATTGGAGCATGGACCAGTCAGTGAATAAGCCCGAGGCATCACATGCTTCCCCGAGGAAACTAAGACAACTCCAACTCCGGAGGAGACTTTAGGACATCCGGAGGTTATTGCCTTATTAACTGCTCTCGAAGCACCATCAAAGTATAATTGCCATACTTGTTGATGTGACGTGGTGTTAACCTCGTGGGTTTCATCCGGTAAGTCATCATATACTTCTGCCGTATCTGTTGTCGGGCTTGCTGTCAAAAGATCACAAATCGCTTGTCCTTTGACCGACTTCTGCTGTTTGAAGTGTTGATCATACTGGGACAAGAGAAGGGCCCACTTCGCTAACCGCCAATTCATCGAACCCGGTTGCGTCATAAAAACCCGTACTGGATTAACGTTAGAGATAACGTAAATCGTTTGTCCGACCAAGTAATGCCGTATCTTTTGTACTGCAAATACCAATGCGAGACATTCTTTCTCAATCATCGGATATCGAGACTCGGCGCCTACCAAAGTCCGACTTAGGTAATAAACTGCTTGTTCGTGACCATTATCATCGTCTTGTGCTAATAAAGCACTTATCGAATGGTTCATCGCCTTGATGTATATCAAGAACGGTTTACCTGATTTTGGTGCGACAAGAACAGGAGGGTTCATCAAATATGTCTTGATATCTTCGAGTGCTTTTTGGCAGGCGTCGTCCCAAATAAATGACATACCTTTCTTGTTTAGTTTAGAGAACGGTTGGCACTTCCCAAAGAGATTTGAGATGAACCGCCGGATGTAAGCTAAACGCCCTTGCAATCCTCTGAGTTCCCTTAGATTCCTCGGGGGCTACAATTCATGTATCGCCTTCACTTTGTCAGGGTCAATATGTATACCTTTAGTGGTGACGACGAATCCAAGGAATTTTCCACTAGACATTCCAAGGAAGGATTTTGTGGGATTCATCTTCAATTGATGACTCCGCATGAGATCGAACATCGTCTTCAAGTCCTTGATGTGATCTCCTTTGTTGCGGCTTTTTACAACCAGATCATCAACGTAGCACTCGACCGTTTTCCTGAGGTGCTTCTAGAAAATCTTCGTCATCGCTCGTTGGTATGTGGCGCTTGTATTCTTTAGACCGAAGGGCATCACTGTGTAGTAGAAGACACCGAGGGGCATTCTGAACGCTGTATGCTTCTCATCATCCGGGTGCATCTTGATTTGGTTATACCCCGAAAAGCCATCCATGAAGGACATCCTCTCAAATCCGCACGTATTGTCGATGATGATGTCTGTGATTGGGAGGGGAAAGTCGTCTTTCGGACATGCTGCATTCAGGTCCCTGAAGTCGATGCATATCCTGATCCTACCATTTTTCTTCATAACTGGGACAGTATTTGTAGGCGTATAAAATTGCCTATAGGTCCCACAACACAGCTCGACACGGTGATTTGACAAATCAACGAACCATCGAGTGACGAGGTGACGAGGTCAACAAATTGCATGCAAACAATGTCAATCGCGTGCGGAATCAATCCAACGGTTCGGGGAGTCAACGAGTCGTCCAACTAAGAATGGACTCGGACGAATCGCGATCGAATCAAGATCGGTTTCGGACTCGAGCTCAGAAGTGGATTAACTGCCATATCCGGACTCAAGTCAACAAATTGATTCTAGACCAAGTCAACCACAAACTGAATTAAATCCGAACAACGGAGAACCGGATAACAACGAAACGACGAAACGGACAAAACACCCGGGGACTCGGCCTTAGCCGAGCCACCCCAGGGTGGCTCGGCCAAGGCCGAGCCACCCATGGGTGGCTCGGCTAAGGCCGAACCACCCATGGGTGGCTAGGCCCAGTTCTGTGCACGGGGCACAGTTTCGAACGCCTATAAATAGGCCTTCAGGTTCATTTGTTCAAGGGTTGGATTTTGGAGGAGGCGAAGCCCTGCAGGATTGAAATCTCAGATCTAAACAAGATTCAAACTTTAAGACTTCGAAGACTTGCTCATCCGGATCTGGTGCTCGGCTATCATCAATGCCAAATAAGGCAGGAGTTCGAGAGGACAGGATCCCAGATCTACGTGGTTACACTCCGGATCTAAGCTTGGTTCTTAGATCCCGAGATTCGAGCGGTCGTTTCCTTGGTGAAACGATCCCTCCCGGCTATTATCTCTTTGGTGGGATAATACCCGTAATACTGCATAGATCCGACCGGATCTAGATCTCACGGTGGTCCACGGCAAACAACCCCGGCGCAGGCAAACAACCCACGCAAGCGAGTGACCGCAAAACAGGAGCTCGCGATTTGTTTGACAAATAAGGAAATAAAGTTGTAATTTTTCATTTCTTTTTCGTTGTAACCGGATCTTATAAAAAGACCGGATCTTTGTAATCGATAAACAATTACCAAGTGTGTACAATGGAATCAGTAATGAAGAAAGCAACGAATTTTCCCGCGAACAATCTGGCGACCACAGTGGGAGCCACCGATCTCGCTGCCGAGATCGGAGCGTCGCAGCCGCGGATCTTGATCCCGGTCGTGGAGGAGGTTGAGTACGAGTTCGACCAGCAGAAGTTCGAGGAGTACATGTCCTCGTCCGGATCAATCTCCCCCCGCAAGTCCAAGAAGTTCTCCTCCAGGAGAAAAGTTCGTTGGTACGAAGAAGTTGAAACTACCAACGAAGATCTCACCCTGCTGGATGCCAAAGCTGCATTGGGTGAGATCCCTCCAATTTCCAACCAGGTCGGATCTACTCTGGCCAACCCTTCTGCCGCAGGGGGCATAGTGACTCTCTCGAAGAGAGCCCGCCAAAGGCAACGACAACACCTTGCGAAACAATTCGCAAAGGCCATGGAATCTGTTGACGGAGTTCGCTACAAGGCGGATCTGAAGAACAGAAGAGGTAAACGGCCTCAACGACCGATGAATGGTAATTCCTCCAAACCGCCGACGGACGAATGGATCCGCGTCAAACGAAACCGATCAACGCTGGAGGAGCGCATTCGCAAGCGCCGCGCACTATCAGCGCAGGCACGGGCTCAAATTGAAGAAGCCCGTAGAAGGCTGCAGAAGGAGGTGGCAAAGAAACCGCCCCCAACCCGCCAAGTATGGAGGCCGAAATCTGAAACGGCGATTCAGGTTAAGGTACAATCGTTACAGCCTTCGAAGCAGGTTCAATCTCCGGCGAGCCAACTCAAATCGCCGATGATCCCTACAATTGCTCCGGGAGATCCTGCGGAACCATCCTAAAGAAGGAGGTCAATTTTGGAACGCCTCGGTCCAATCCCCGATGAAAGAGGCAAAGCTCCAATTCAAGATCGTTTGGGCCCGATGAGAGAGCCCCAAACGACTCAACATGCTGGGGGTCGCTATCACTCTCAGCATGACAAGGAGTTCAAGGCTACTGCGCGTACCAATTTGCACATCGAAGTCCAGAAGCTCGTCGAAGATTCACGCCCACAAAGGCGTGTTTCGAGAAGCGTAACCTTTGAAAGCCCAAAGAAGGCAATTCGCCCCCAGAAGGAAACGTTGTCGTCCGATGACGATAACGTTATACCTGGGAAATCGTGCCAACACGCGATAGGTTGCTCCGACTTTCATACGGACGAGCTGTACTATCGTGCTGGGGGTACGAACAGAGCCAGAAAGAGAAGTCTTCGTAGGCTCGAGACTCAGTGCCCCCGTTCCAAACTCATTCGGGCGGTATTGTCTCAGTGTAATTGCACTAAGACGGTCCCCGAAAGGGTTTCGGTGTTCGAAAGGCTCAGCACTGAGACGCCAAAGCCAAGGCCTAGGCGTTTCCGACAAAGGAGAACGGTGGTTAAAGACGGTGAACATTCAAGAGTCACCGCTAATATGACCAACAAGGGGACATTGGCACGGGATGATCTCGAGTCGATTCTGAATGCATCCCAGCGTCTAACCCGTTTGCAGTCCGGAGCCATCTCACGAAGGACGTATGGTAGGGTTCGGACAAGATTACCTTCAGAAGATGAAGAGTCGGATGCTTGCTCTGCGGTTGCATCTGACAATACTGTATCCAGCGAAGGAGAACCCCGCGAGTCATTCATGATAAGCACGGAACAAGTGGCCAAGATGCTTGAAGAAGCCATGGCCAAACAACAGGAGAGCTTCAGGCTCGAGATGCAGATGGCCATGCAGACTATGAAAGAGATGCATGACCAACAAATCCAGGCATTGAGGAACCAACAAGGTGAACCAAGCCGCCGTAACCAGGTCGTTCAGGAAGAGGAGCACACGGATACGGATGAATCTCGCAATGCCAATAATTCCCCCATCAATGCAGGGGGTGGTAATGAGGATGCCAACGAAGATACAAGGGAAAACTTGAAGATCAAAAGCCTCGAGAGCAAAATCAATACCTTGATGTCCGCTCAAGAGGTGAAGAAAACGGGCATTCCTTGTCCATACCCAAGGGAGTGGGAATCAATCCCCTATCCGGCGAAGTTTAGTCTAATCAACTTCACGCCGTTCGATGGGAAAGGTTCCCCCACTCAGCATTTGATTTATTTCAAATCGCACCTGGGTGTTATCTCCGGCAATGAGCCTCTAATGGTGTGGTCATTCGTTGGTACTCTTCGTGGAGCCGCCTTCGATTGGTACCGCCGCCTCAAGCCAGGTAGCGTGCATAGCTAGGACGACATGGAGACAAAATTCCTCGCTAACTTCTTCGACGACGACACCGAGATATCCATCGGAACGTTGCTCGACGAGAAACAAAAGGACGGGGAACCGGTCAAAACCTTCGTCAAGAGGTTCCGGAACAAAGCGTTGAATTGCCAGGACCCGATCACCGAGGAGTTCATTCTCCAGACTTGCCACAACAACCTCGCATTGGACATGTTGGAAGCAATAGGGACAGCACCGTCCAACACTTGGAAGGACTTGAAGGTCCGAGGGGAACAAGCCGAACGCTTCCTCCGAAGGAAGAAGGCTGAGAGGAGTCAATCGATGACAAGTCCTCCGAACTCGAACTTCGCCTCCCGTGGTAGGGGCAAGACACCCGCAACGACTGCCGATGCTAATCAAACATCGCAACAGCAGTCCCGGAGGCAGCAAAAGACTTCGGATCAGAGGCCTCAAAAAGAGTACTCCTTCAAGGACGAAGATGTTCCAGCCATTTTCAAATCTCTCCTTGATAATAACAAGATCAAGCTCCCACCGATCACGAATCAGGAGGAAGCTGACGATATTGCGGATCCGAAATACTGCGCATACCACAGGAGGATCCTTCACCCAACCAAGGCGTGCTTTACACTCAAAAATAGCATCCAAACCTTGGTTGAAGCCGGCATCATAACGCTAGAGTGAGCCAGTCAAGAACGGCAAAACTCCGACCGGTATAAGAGTATAAACTGCTTCCTGAAACTCCGAAGAGTATACGAGTATAAACTGCTTCTCGATCCTCCGACCGGTATAAGAGGTTAAACTGCTCCCTGATACTCCAATAGGTATATGAGTCTAAACTATTTCCTTCCTTCCACGGGAAGTTCCTGGAGAGTACCATGCGTGGTATTCTTAAGGATAACCCGATCGTGCAGCTGATACAATGATACACCCAGTCTTGCAAAGAAAGCTGGGGGTGGATAATTCAGGTAACGGGAAGTTCCCGGAAGAATGTTAAAAAGTAATATTCTTAGGGATAACCCGGTCATTATGAACAAAGTGATAAGCAATAAACTCCTAATGCTTAGAATTTTGATCTATCAATCATTGACGAATGGTCAAAACCTTTTGTTTTGTTAAGTCTTTATCACTTAACATCAAGAACCCCCTTTCGAGTGACTTGTACGAATCAATATTCCTACAGTGATTTGTACTCTCACTTTCCTCTTTCATTTGGTCAAACCTTCCTACAGTTAGGACCAAAACCAAAATCCCCTCTCGATTCCTTCAATGAACGAGAGGCCCACTTTCAAATTGAGCGATCAAACCTTCTTACATTTAGGATCGTTTTAAAACCCCCCACTTGGTCAAACCTTCCTACAGTTAGGACCACAAACAAAATCCCCTCTCGATTCCTCCAATGAACGAGAGGTCCACTTTCAAATCGAGTGATCAAACCTTCCTACAGTTAGGGTCATCTCAAACTCTCGCTTGGTCAAACCTTCCTACAGTTAGGGCCAAAACCACGATTCACTCTCGATAAACGAGAAATTCATCTTTAGTTCGGTAATCAAACCTTCCGACAGTTAGGGTTATCCGAATCTTTTTGATTCTCGGAGTGGAGATCCCACTTTTAGTTTCACCTTTCCGGATTCTGGGGGTGGAGATCCCACCTCAAGTCTCCTTTCCTTGTTCGGGGAGTAGAATATAAAATTCTTCCTTCCCACACTAACCTTTTCCAAGAGTTTATCAATCTTGGATTCATTCTAGGAAGTTTATCCCGAATCCTAAGCAGGGATAAGTCTGCGCCTAACACGCGCTGCCGGTTTAGTCTTTTTCCGATTGAAAAAGACACCAGAGTTCGATTCTGGGGTATTTTATCCTAAAACCTAAGCAAGGATAAGTCCGTGCCTTACACGCGCGGCCGATTAGTTCTTAACCGTTAAAAAGAACACTCGTCCACATATTCGACATTGTGGCAGGTTGTTATTAATAACACCGAAATCCATGTCTCATACGCATGGGGAATTTCATCCTGAATCCTAAGAAAGGATATGCCGACGCCTAACGCGCGCCGCCGGTTAGTTCTTAGCCGTTGAAAAGAACACTCGTCCACATATTCAACATTGTGGCAGGTTGTTATTAATAACACCGAAATCCATGTCTCACACGCATGGGGAATTTCATCCTGAATCCTAAGAAAGGATATGCCGACACCTAACACGCGTCGCCGGTTTAGTCTTTCGCCGATTGAAAAAGACACCAGGGTCTAAACCTGGGGAATTTTATCCCGAAGCATAAGTAGGGATAAGCCAACGTCTAATACACGTTGCTGGGTAGCCTATTCCTACAACAATGGCGAAGTCTACATATTCGAAGTTGTAGCACAAAGTCTAAGGGAGTTCATTCCTTTAGCACAACGTCACATGCGGAACGGACTAAAACAATCCGCATGCTAGCCCGACTCAAACGGTAGTCGGTAAAGGCTAATCAAATCCGTTGAAGGCTGGGGGTTAGCCAAAAACCCTAAAGTCAACGCCTAACACGCGTCGTCGGGTAACCTATTCCCGTAACAAGTGGTAAAGTCTATGTATTCGACATCATAGCACAAAGTCTCAGAGAATTCAATCTCTGAGCGCAACGTTACATGCGAACGGACTTAAACAATCCGCATGCTAGCCCGACTCAAACGGTAGTCGGTAAAGGCTCATCAAATCCGTTGATGGCTGAGAATTTGCCAAAAATTCTATAAGTACGAGTCATTGACGCATCAATTCTATGGATTGGTCTCGTGACTCAAGTATCCTCCATGCTCCAATACCTTAAGAGCTTAAACTGTGTATACTCCAGCAGATGTACGAGTATAAACTATGTCAAACGTCGAACAGCGCATTACAATGAAGCCTGGACGCCGAACAACGCGTCGCAATGAAGCTCAAATGCCGGACGACGCCGTCAATCGATGATCAGTTCTATGTTGAAGCAACCAACTCGAGCTAAAAAATCAAGAAATCAAGAATCGACTTCAAGTTCAAAATTCCGACAACGGTCAGACAATAAATGCAGCACCGGAATCCTCACAGACGTTCGACAAAGCACCGAATAGCCTGAAGGAATTTGAAGGAATCCAGAACAGAAGCCATTCCAAAGTCCCGCTACGCCGACTGAAGGTTGGGACAATCACATCCAAAGTATTCCAGACTCTTCTATAAAAGAATGAGACTGAAATACTTTGGAGGGGGTATCTGTAGGCGTATAAAATTACCTATAGGTCCCACAACACAGCTCGACATGGTGATTCGACAAATTAACGAACCATCGAGTGACGAGGCGACGAGGTCAACAAATTGCACGCAAACAATGTCAATCGCGTGCGGAATCAATCCAACGGTTCGGGGAGTCAACGAGTCGTCCAACTAAGAATGGACTCGGACGAATCGCGATCGAATCAAGATCAGTTTCGGACTCAAGCTCAGAAGCGGATTAACTGCCATATCCAGACTCAAGTCAACAAATCGATTCCAGACCAAGTCAACCACAAACCGAATCAAATCCGAACAACGGAGAACCGGATAACAACGAAACGACGAAATGGACAAAACACCCGGGGACTCGGCCTTAGCCGAGCCACCCATGGGTGGCTAGGCCCAGTTCTGTGCACGGGGAACAGTTTCGAGCGCCTATAAATAGGCCTTCAGGTTCATTTGTTCAAGGGTTGGATTTTGGAGGAGGCGAAGCCCTGCAGGATTGAAATCTCAGATCTAAACAAGATTCAAACTTTAAGACTTCGAAGACTTGCTCATCCGGATCTGGTGCTCGGCGATCATCAACGCCAAATAAGGCAGGAGTTCGAGAGGACCGGATCCCAGATCTACGTGGTTACACTCTGGATCTAAGCTTGGTTCTTAGATCCTGAGATTCGAGCGGTCGTTTCCTTGGTGAAACGATCCCTCCCAGCTATTATCTCCTTGGTGGGATAATACCCGTAATACTGCGTAGATCCGACCGGATCTAGATCTCACGGTGGTCCACGGCAAACAACCCCGGCGCAGGCAAACAACCCACGCAAGCGAGTGACCGCAAAATAGGAGCTCGCGATCTGTTCGACAAATAAGGAAATAAAATTGTAATTTTTCATTTCTTTTTCGTTGTAACCGGATCTTATAAAAAGACCGGATCTTTGTAATCGATAAACAATTACCAAGTGTGTACAATGGAATCAGTAATGAAGAAAGCAACGAATTTTCCCGCGAACAGTATTAGCTAGCCAGTCTGGATGTTGCTCCTCTCGGATAAATCCTGAGTCGATCAATTTCTTGACCCCTGCCTCAATGGCTTCCATAATCTGCGGACGAAACCGTCTCAGCTGTTGTTTGACAGGTTTGGCATCCGACTTGATATCGAGGCGGTGCACCGCCACATTGGGGTCGAGCCCTGGCATGTCCTCATAGTTCCAAGCAAAGATGTCGATATATTCCCTGATGAGAGCAATTAATTCCTCCTTCTCATCTGGGGGAAGACTATCGCTGATGAATATGGGTTTTGGGTTGGCTTCATCGCCCATATTAATTTGGACTATTTTATCCTTGGTGGGGGGTTCCCTCTGTTCAAACCTATCGCCGTACTGCATGTTTAGGTGATGAACCCATGGGTCTTCCCACGTTAGCATTTGATCATCGTCCTCCATTGTGGATGGATCAGCTATAGCCATGTTTACCATTAGGGCTTTGAATGCTTCCCCCAGACTTGTATCGGAATCCCATTCTGAGGAATCTAACGAGTACCCATCTTTAGTCTTGTTAGCAATTTGATCGATAATTTGCCAACCACATTCATCATCAGACGAGGAAACATAGCCTAAGCCTCTTTTGTGACGATAATAATCATCCGGTTTCCCTTTTGGTACATATGCCGCTTTGACTAGGATACGGGAACCTCGATCGAAGTATAAACCTTCTCCGAGTGTAAATCATATCCCTGTTTTTCCATGAGTTTGCGCGCTTCTGGACTATACTTAGATAAATGCAGACCAGATTTGTCATCATCCTCATCTTCTCTTAGGAAATGATCTGGCAACGAAAAATTCTCTCCTTTACCGTAAACCACTTCTTTTTCGCCTCCTACTTTGGCAGGAACGATCAGGGTTGTTCCGAAAGAGTGTTGGAGGTGTTTCTTCATTACATAAGATGATCGGAGGGGCGTGCATAAATCAGGCTTATCGTCTAATCCTTTTATCCCATCATCAAGAGACAACGAGTACTCTAAATCGTCTTTTATTTCAATATTGGCAAGTTACCAGTTACAACTGCCATCTGACGATTGTTCATCGTCAAGATTGATTACAAAGGGTACAATGTCATTTAAAACAAAACCACCATTATAATCGAATCCGGCTTCGGAATCAGCTTCTTCCCCGCTGTCCGTGCCCTGGACCGATGGTTCAGTATCGGATTCGTTACCATAAAGGAGAGAATCAGTGAAATAATTCTCAAACCCTTTAAATGGTTGCTTATCCGCGACCACCGTCCTGACCCTTCCATCAGTGTCGACATATTTCAGACACTAATGTAGGGTGGAGGGAACTATAACATTACTATGGATCCAAGGCTGACCCAGTAGTAAGTTATATGATGTCTCAGCATCAATCACGTAACACGTGACCTCCGTCTTCAGATCACCCATTTGGCACTTTATCCGGATCTTTCCCAAAGGTCTCGACCCGCTGGTGTTGAATCCGTAAATGACCGTGCCTGTAGACGCCAACTTGCTGACTGGAATGCCAAGGCTATGCATTAGGCGAAGCGGCATAATGCTCACAGCGGAACCCGGATCCACTTGGATTCGGTTGACTTCGCTGGAGCCAATGTACCCGACGAAGTATAGGGGCCGATCATGGTTCGAATTCTTCGTCTGCATATCCTCTTTTGTGAAGGTAATGCAGGGAAGGTTCTTGGCAGCTACATTGCATTGCTGAACTGACGGTTCTGGCTCTTCCGATACTGGCTTGATCCGAGTGATGAATGCTTCAGAATCAGCCAAGGCTTCTCGTAAGGCTTCCCTAGTCTCCTTAGACAACCGCAACAACTCATACAGCGTTATCCGCGTCGGAATATTGGCTAATTGAGCCATGATGTCGAAAATACGCGGAGTTTTTGAGCTCTCCGGTTTATCTCTTCCAATCGGACGATTGAAATGAGACTGCTTCGGATTCTGCACCTCTTAGGGTCTCTTTTCCTTCTGCTGATCTGTCGGCTGTCGTCGAACATCTTCAGCCGGTTTAGGAGCTGCAATCACCCCCAGTTCTGTGAGAGTTTTGGCTGGTCCGTGTTTAGTCACCCCCAGCTCAGCTACTTGATCATTATGTGACGGATAGTTGAAATGGTACTCGTTTTCCGCTTCTAGTGGCAAACACTTCTTGTTCTTCTTCAGAGAGCGGGAAGGTAGGAGCTTCATCGCCGTCCTCTTTGAAAATTGCGGAAGTAGCGTTGCAGGCCTTGCCTTTACCCTTTCTTTTCGAGGACGTCGCCCACTGTTCATCTTCAATGAGATCCGGATGAACCCAGAGGATTTCGCCGTTCGGGGCTGTGTGTGGCACAAGTCCCTTTTGGCGCTGTCCATGTGGGTCATCATTCACCGTCTTCATCCTCACTTTGGTGACGCGTTTTGGCTCGAACCATGTCGTGGGCACTGATCCAAAGCTAATTGACACCGCGTTCGCTCCTACATTCTTGGCAGGCTTCGGGGTTATGACGCCCACGTCAATTAGTGCCTGGATCTTGTCCTTGAGGTGGTAGCATGACCTGGTAGGGTGATGGACCGCTCAATGGTACGCGCAGTACTTTGGATCCGTCACTTTACTGGCTCCTTCTTGGTCTACGATCGCCGGCAGCTGGATTTTGTTATTCTCCAACAAGTATTTGAAGATGCCGGGAACTTCATCTTCCTTGAAGGAGTACACTTTAGGGAACCTCGGCTCCGAAGATTTCTGCTTCTGAGGCCGTTGTTGCCGCTGCTGCTGTTGCTGAGGTTACAATTGAAAAGTCTGGTTAGCATCAACTGCATTGGCATGTGCCTTACCTTTCCCCCTTTGGTTGAAATTCTGCGCTGGAGCATTCGCCGCTTGTTGGCCTCTCTCCGCCTTCTTTCTCCTGAGGAAACGCTCAGCCTGCTCCCCTCAAACCTTCAGATCCTTCCACGTTTTTGTTGGTGCTGTCCCCATTGCTTCCAACACGTCCAAGGAAAGATTGTTGTGGCAGGTCTGGAGGATGAACTCCTCAGTGATCGGGTCCCGGCAATTCATCGCCTTGTTCCGGAACCTTTTGACGAAGGTGTCGACTAACTCCCCGTCCTTCTGCTTCTCATCGAGCAACGATCCGATAGATATCTCGGTGTCATCGTCGAAGAAATTTATAAGGAACTTAGTCTCCATGTCGTCCCATCTGTTTATGCTACCTGGCTTGAGGCGGCGATACCAATCGAAGGCGGCTCCGCGAAGAGTGCCAACAAAGGACCGCACCATCAGAGGTTCGTTACCAGAAATAACCCCCAAGTGTGATTTGAAGTAAATCACGTGCTGAGTGGGTGAACCCTTCCCATCAAACGGCGTGAAATTGATTAGGTTGAACTTCGCCGGATATGGGATTGATTCCCATTCTCTTGGGTATGGACAAGGAATGCCCGTTTTCTTCACCTCTTGAGCAGAAATCAACGTATTGATCTTACTTTCGAGGTTTTTGATTTTCAGACTTTCACCCGAGTTTTCATCAACATGATTCTGAGGTGGAAGCGTGGTGTTGTGACTAGCATCCTCATTGCCACCCTCTGCATTAACGGGAGGGTTATTGGCATTGCGAGCTTCATCCGCATTTGCATGCTCAACTTCCTGAACAACCTGATTATGGCGGCTTGGCTCGCCTTGCTGGTTTGTCTGTGCCTGGATTTGCTACTCATGCATTTCTCTCATACTCTGCATGGCCATCTGTATTTCGAACCTGAAGCTTTCCTGTTGTTTGGCCAAGGCTTCTTCGAGCATCTTGGCCACTTGCTCCGTGCTTATCATGAATGACTCGCGGGGTTGTCCTTCATTGGACACGGTATTGTCAGATGCAATTACCGAGCCGGCATCTGATTCTTCATCTCCCGAAGGTACTCTTGTCCGAACCCTACCATACGTTGCACGAATGATAGCTTCGGACTACAGACGAGTTACACGTCGGGGCACCTCTGGAATCGCCTCGGTATTGTCCTGAGCCGATGTTCTCTTGCTGGTCATATTGGCGGTGACCCTCAGAAATTCTCCATCACCGACCACCGTTCTTCTTTGCTGGGAACGCCTATGCCTTGGTTTTGGCATTTCTGTACTGAGCCTTTCGAACACAGAAACTCTCTCGGGGACTGCCTTGATACAGTTGCACTCAGACAGTACCGCCCGAATGAGCTTTGAACAAGGGCACTGAGTTTCCAGCCTTCGAGGACTTCTCTTTCTGGCTTTGCTCGTACCCCCAGCACGATAGTACAGCTCGTCTGTTTGAAAGTCGGAGCAACCTATCGTGTGTTGGCACGATTTCTCAGGTATAATGTAATCGTCATCAGACGATAACGTTTCCTTCTAAGAGTGAACTACTTTCTTCGGGCTTTCAAGAGTCACGCGTCTCGATACACGCTTTTGTGGGCGTGAATTCTCAACAGGCTCCTGAACTTCAATACGCAGTGTAGTGCGCTTAGTTGCCCTGATTTGGTCATGTTGAGGGTTGTGGCGACCCCCAGCGTGTTGAATCGTTCGGGACTTCTTCATTGGCCCCAAACATTCCTGGACTGGAGCTTTGCCTCGTTCATTAGGAAGTGGACCGAGGCGATCCAAAACCGACTTCCTTTTCTGGGATGATCCTGCGAGATCTCCTGGAGCAATTGTGGAAATCATCGGCGGTTGGGATTGTTTCACCGGAAGTTGCACTTTCGATGGCTGCAGTTGTTGCTCCTTGGTCTGAACCGCCGCTTTAGACTTCAGTCTCCAAACTCTGCGTGTTGATGGCGGCTTCTTGGCCACCTCTTTCTGCAGCTTTCTACGGGCTTCTTCGGCTTGAGCCCGTGCCTGCGCTGATAGTGCGCGGCGCTTGCGGATGCGCTCCTCGAGCGTTGAACGGTTCCGTTTGACACGGACCCATTCCATTGTTGGCGGCTTGGAAGAGGCGCCGCTCATCTGTTGTTGAGGCTGTTTGCCTCTCTTGTTCTTCAGATCCACGTTGTAGCGGATCCCGTCAACGGACTCCATGGCCTTTGCGAATTGTTTCGCAAGGCGTTGACGTTGCCTTTGGCGGGCTCTCTTCGAGAGAGTCACCACGTCCTCCGCGGCAGAAGGGTTGGCCAGAGCAGATCTGACCTGGTTAGGATTTGGAGGAACTTCCCCCGACGCAACTTTGGCGTCAATTGGGGTGAGGTCGTCGTTAGTAGCTTCAACTTCTTCGTACCAACGAACTTTTCTACTAGAGGAGAGTTTCTTGGACTTGCGGGGGAAGGTTGATCCGGACGAGGACGACAGGTACTCCTCGAACTTCTGTTGGTCGAACTCGTATTCGACCTCCTCCACGACCGGGATCGAGATCCGTGGCTACGACGCTCCGATCTCGGCAGCGAGATCGGCGGCTCCCACTGTGGTCGCCAGATTGTTCGCGGTGAAAATCGAGTCTTTCTTCATTGTTGATTCCATTGTCATCTTAGTTAACAGCTTTTTGAGTTACAAAGATCCGGTCTTTTTATAAGATCCGGTTACAATAAAAATCAAAGAAAATTAAAAAAAAAGATTACAACTTTCTCCTTTTGTGGAACAAATCACGAGCTCCTGTTTTTTGGTCGCTCACTTGCGTGGGTTGTTTGCCTGCGTCGGGGTTTATCCGTTGACCACCGCGCGATCTAGATCCGGTATGATCTACGCAAAACGATGGGTATTATTTCACGAAGGAAATAATAGTCGGGGGGGATTATTTCACCAAGGAAATAGTCACCCAAATCTCGGGATCAAAGACCAAGCTTTGATCCGGAGTACGCTTACGTAGATCTGAGATTCGGTCCTCTCGAACACCTGCCTTTTTTGGAGTTGACGATTGCCGAGCACCAGATCTGGAAGGGCGAGTCCTCGAAGTCCTAAAGCTTAGATCTTTTTTAAGTTCTGAGCCTCGAATCCAGCAGAGCTTCGCCTCTCCAAAAATTCCAACCCTTGAACAAATGAACCACCTCTCCTATTTATAGCCTCTCTTCACTGTGCCCGCGCACAGGTGGCCGACACGCCTAGCCACCTCGAGGTGGCTAGGCTGCCGAGCCACCTTGAGGTGGCTCGGCCACCGAGCCACCTCAGGGTGGCTCGGCTTGGGCCGAGCCACCTTGTGGTGGCTCGATTTCGGCCGAGCCCCCTTAAGGCGTTTTCCGTCGTTTTCCATTTCCCGGTTCTGTATTTGTCCGTGATTCGGTTGTGTGGTTGATTGGTTCGGACTCGATTCGTTGACCTGATTTGGTAGTAAATCCGGTTCCTGATTTGGCAGTAAATCCACTTCTGAGTTCGAATCCGAAACTGATCTTGATTCGATCATGATTCATCCGAATCCGCTCTTGGTTGGATGACTTGTTGATTCCTTAACCCGTTAGCTTGATTCCGCACGCGAGTGGATTCATTCCGTTGTTTGCGTACGGTTCGTTAGCCTCGTAGCCTCGTTAATCCTCTTCGTCGCGTATCATTTGGCTTCGGTGTTGTGGACTAACGGTCGTGTTTGCATACGTCGCCTGATGGTCTGTTTGTCGAATCGGCGTCGTCAAGATGTGTGAGGGATTTTGGTGGTAAGAAAAAATTTTGGGTTATCCTCTAGAATATTAAGTGGAATATTCTTCGAGGAACTTCCCGATAAATGGGTTATCCTGAATATACTAGGGATAGTATTTTTTCAGGAACTTCTCATTTATTGGCATTAATTGCCTGACGCCCTCTAGAGAAATGAGGCGATATGCGCCGTTTGAGTAGACTGTGTCTATCACAAACGGTCCTTCGCATTTGGGTTCAAATTTACCCTTCTTCTTGGAGTTGAGGATTATCGGTCGGCGAGCAGCGAGGATCAGATCTCCTTCCTTGAAGCTTCTTTGTCGGACTCTTTTGTTAAAAGCCCTAGATATTCTGGCTTGATAAAACTCGATGTGTTGTTGAGCTTCCAAGCGTCTTTCATCTAACATTTCGAGTTCTTCGAGATGTTTCTGATGTTGCTCTTCAGTCGTCATCTCAGTTGCGAGAGCGATCCGAAGAGATGGGATTTGGATCTCCAAAGGTAACATAGCTTAACATCCATATACCAACGAATATGGGGTGGCTCCTGTAGGTGTGCGTATGGTGGTACGATAAGCCCAGAGTGCTTCGCCAAGTTTATCATCCCAATCTTGTTTATTGGTCTTCACGAGTTTTGCAGGATCTTAATGATCGTCTTGTTAAAAGCCTAGCTGATCCATTCGCAGCGGGATAATAAGCTATTGACGAAACATCCTGAATCTTGAACTTATCACAAAACCTGACGAAAGCGTTACTTATGAACTGTGGACCATTGTCATGAATGATCCGTCTTGGCACGCCGTGTCAGTATATGACATGATGCTTGATGAAATTGATGACGTTGTTTGTCTTCACTTCTTTAAGCGGAATTGCTTCAGCCCACTTTGAAAAGTAATCCATGATTGTGAGAATAAATCGATCACCTTTGACTGAAGGGGGAAAAATAGGACTGACAATGTCCATACCCCATGTCTCGAATGGCCAGGATGTGGTTGACGTGTGTAACCGCTCCGGTGGTTGGTGCATATAATTTGCATGTACTTGACAGGCGTGACATCCTCGGGCGTATTCGATTGCGTCATGTACCATTGTTGGCCAAAAATATCTCATTCTCCTGATGCGATCATACAGTTTGGGACCAGGCTGATGCGCACCGCATTCTCCTTCGTGTGCTTCCTTAAGAACTTCATCTGCTTCTTCGTTCGAAAGGCATCGGAGTAGCAAATCGTCATATCCCCGACGGTATAATGTACGGGTCTCGGTATTATAGAAGAACCTTAGTGCTCTTCGGCGGATTGATTCCCTTTCTTTTACATCCTCTGGCAGAATACCATATTGGACGTAGTCAATGATGGGAAAACGCCAATCTCGGGACTCAGACCCGATTTGAGTTGAGTTCACCTCCTTGGCGTTTATGTTTCTGTCATCTTCCTCTTCGATATCCATATTGTATATGGGTATGCAGAGTTGATATGATCTTACTGTGACTAGCAGTTCAGTTTTAGGCGGCTGCGCAAGTGATACCGCTAGTGCTGCTAGTGCATCCGCATAAGCGTTCTGGAGACGAGGGATGTATTCAATAAAGAATTCTTCGAAAGAATCTGCCATTTTGACGGCCTCCTGGTGGTATGGGATCAAGTCTTGGTTCCTGACTTCATACTCTCCACGGGCTTGGTTGACTATCAATTGAGAATCCCCAAAAGCTTTGAGATATTCGACCCCCAGATCCTTGGCAAAACTGAGTCCAATGAGAAGCGCGTTGTATTCGGCTACGTTATTGGAACATGGGTCTGTCAGAGAGTAAGCCCGAGGCATCACATGCTTCCCTAGGGAAACTAAGACAACTTCAACTCTGACGGAGATTTTAGAACATCCAGGGTTTATTGCCACATTAGCTGCTCTCGAAGCACCATCGAAGTATAATTGCCATACTTGTTGATGCGACGTGGTGTTAACCTTGTAGGTTTCGTCCGGCAAGTCATCATATACTTCTGCCATATCCGTTGTCGGGCTTGCCGCCAAAAGATCACAAATTGCTTGTCCTTTGACCGACTTCTGTTGTTTGAAGTGTAAATCATACTGGGACAAGAGAAGGGCCCACTTCGCTAACCGCCAATTCATCGAACCCGGTTGCATCATAAATACCCGTACTGGATTAACGTTAGAGATAACGTAAATCGTCTGTCCGACCAAGTAATGCCGCATCTTTTGTACTGCGAATACCAATGCGAGACATTCTTTCTCAATCATCGGATATCAGGACTCGGCGCCTACCAAAGTCTGACTTAGGTAATAAACTGCCTGTTCGTGACCATTATCATCATCTTGTGCTAATAAAGCACTTATCGAATGGTTCATCGCCTTGATGTAAATCAAGAACTGTTTACCTGATTTTGGTGCGACAAGAACAGGAGGGTTTGTTAGATATGTCTTGATATCTTCGAGTGCTTTTTGGCAGGCGTCGTCCCAAATAAATGACACACCTTTCTTGTTTATCTTAGAGAAAGGTTGACACTTCCCAGAAAGATTTGAGATGAACCGCCGGATGTGAGCTAAACGCCCTTGCAATCCTCTGAGTTCTCTTAGATTTCTCGGGGGCTGTAATTCATGTATCGCCTTCACCTTGTCAGGATCAATATGTATGCCTTTAGTGGTGATGACGAATCCAAGGAATTTTCCGCTGGACATTCCAAGGAAGGATTTAGTGGGGTTCATCTTCAATTGATGACTTCGCATGAGATTGAACATCGTCTTCAAGTCCTTGATGTGATCTTCCTTGTTGCGGCTTTTTACAACCAAATCATCAACGTAGCACTCGACCGTCTTCCTAAGGTACTTTTGGAAAATCTTAGTCATTGCTCGCTAGTATGTGGCGCCTGCATTCTTTAGACCGAAAGGCATTACCATGTAGCAGAAAACACTGAGGGGTGTTCTGAACGTTGTATGCTTCTCATCATCCGGGTGCATCTTGATTTGGTTATACCCCGAAAAGCCATCCATAAAGGACATTCTCTCAAATCCACACGTATTGTCGATGATGACGTCCGTGATTGGGAGAGGAAAATCGTCTTTCGGACATGCCGCATTCAGGTCCCTGAAGTCGATGCATATCCTGATTTTACCATTTTTCTTCATGATTGGGACAATATTAGCTAGCCAGTCTGGATGCTGCTCCTCTCGGATGAATCCTGAGTCGATCAATTTCTTAACCTCTGCCTCAATGGCTTCCATAATCTGCGGACAAAACCATCTCTGCTGTTTTTTGACGGGTTTGGCATCCGACTTGATATCGAGGCGGTGCGTTGCCACATTGGGGTAGAGCCCTGGCATGTCCTCATAATTCCAAGAGAAGACGTCGATATATTCCCTGATGAGGGCAATTAATTCCTCCTTCTCATCTGGGGGAAGACTATCGCTAATGAATATGGGCTTTGGGTTGGCTTCATCGCCAATATTAATTTGCACTATTTTATCTTCGGTGGGGGGTTCCCTCTGTTCAAACCTATCGCCATACTGCATGTTTAGGTGATGAACCCATGGGTCTTCCCACGTTGGCATTTGATCGTCGTCCTCCATCGTAGATGGATCAGCTGTAGTCATGTTCGACATTAGGGTTTTAAATACTTCCCCCAAACTTGTATCGGAGTCCCATTCCGAGGAATCTGACGAGTACCCATCCTTGCATTGCTTAGATGATTGGTCATTGATTAACCAGCAACACTCGTCTTTTGAAGAAGAGACATAACCCAGTCCTCGTCTGAATTTATAATAATCATCCGGTTTCCCTTTTGGTACATATGCTGCTTTGGCTGGAATTCGGGAACCTCGATCGAAGTATAATCCTTCTCCGAGTGCGAAATCGTATCCCTGTTTTTCCATGAGCTTGCGCGCTTCCGGACTATACTTAGATAAATGTCGACCAGGTTTGTCTTCATCCTCATCTTCTCTTAGGAAATGATCTGGCAACGGAAAATTCTCTTCTTTACCATAAATCACTTCTTTTTCGCCTCCTATTTTGGCAGGAACGATCAGGGTTGTTCCGAAAGAATGCTGGAGGTGTTTCTTTGTTACATAAGATGATCGGAGTGGCGTATATAAATCGGGATTATCATACAATCCCTTTATCGCAACATCAAGAGACAGCGAGTACTCTAAATCATCATTTATTTCGATATTGGCAAGTTGCCAGTTACAACTGCCATCTGACGATTGTTCATCGTCAAGATTGATTACAAAGGGTACAATGTTATTTAAAACAAAACCTCAATTGTAATCGAATCCGGCCTCGGAATCAGCTTCTTCTCCGCTGTCCGTGCCCTGGACCGATGGTTCAGTATCGGATTCGTTACCATAAAGGAGAGAATCAGTGAAATAATTCTCAAACCCTTTAAATGGTCGCTTATCCGCGACCACCGTCTTGACTCTACCATCTGTGTCGACATATTTCAGACACTGATGGAGAGTGGAAAGAATTATAACATTACTATGGATCCAAGGCCGACCCAGTAGTAAGTTATATGATGTCTCAGCATCAATCACGTAACACGTGACCTCCGTCTTCAGATCACCCATTTGACATTTTATCCGGATCTTTCCCAAAGGCCTTGACCCGCTGGTGTTGAATCCGTAAATGACAGTGCCTGTAGATGCCAATTTGCTGACCAGAATGCCGAGGCTATGCATCAAGCGAAGCGGCATAATACTCACAACGGAACCCGGATCCACTTGGATTCGGTTGACTTCGCTGGAGCCAATGTACCCGATGAAATACAGGGGTCGATCATGATTCGAATTCTTCGTCTGCATATCCTCTTTGGTGAAGGTAATGCAGGAAATGTTCTTAGCCGCTATATTGCATTCTTGAACTAATAGCTCTGGCTCTTCCGGCACCGACTTGACCCGAGTAAGGAATGCTTCTGAATCGACCAAGGCCACTTGTAAGGCTTCCCTGGTCTCCTTTGACAACCGCAGCAACTCGTACAGTGTTATCCGCGCTAGAATATTAGCTAGTTGAGCCATAATATCGAAGACGCGCGGAGTGTTTGAGCTCTCCGGTTTATCTCTTCCAATCGGACGATTGAAACGAGACTGCTTCAGATTCTGAACCTCCTGGGGTCTCTTTTCTTTCTGCTTATCCACCGGCTGTCGTCGAGCCTCTTCAACCGGTTTAGGAACCGTAATCACCCCCAGCTCCGTGAGAGTTTTGGCTGGTCCCCGTTTAGTCACCCCCTGCTCAGCTAACTGATCACTAGGTGACAGATAGTTAAAGTGGTACTGGTTTCCGCTTCTAGTTGCAAAGACTTCTTATTCTTCTTCAGAGAGCGGGAAGGTAGGAGCTTCATCGCCATCCTCTTCGAAGATTGCGGAAGTAGCATTGCAGGACTTGCCTTTACCCTTCTTGGTCGAGGAAGTCGCCCACTGCTCGTCTCTAATAAGATCAGGATGAACCCAGAGGATTTCGCCGTTTGGGGCTGTGTGTGGCACTAGTCCCTTTTGGCGCTGTCCATATGGATCATCATTCACTGTCTTCATTCCTACTTTGGTGACGTGTTTTGGCTCGAACTATGTTGTGGACACCGATCCAAAGCTGATTGACACTGCATTTGCTCCTACATTCTTGGCAGGCTTCGGGGTTATGACCCCTACGTCAATTAACGCCTGGATCTTATCCTTGAGGTGGTAGCATGACCTCGTATGGTGATGGACCGCTCTATGGTACGCGCAGTACTTCGGATCCGTCACTTTGCTGGCCCCTTCTTGATCTACGATCACCGGCAGCTGGATTTTGTTATTCTCCAACAAGTACTTGAAGATGCCGGGAACTTCATCATCTTTGAAGGAGTAAACTTTGGGAAACCTTGGCTCCGAAGATTTCTGCTTCTGAGGCCATTGTTGCCGCTGCTGCTGTTGCTGAGGTTGCAATTGGAAAGTTTGATTAGCATCAACTGCATTAGCATGTGCCTTACCTTTCCCTCTTGGGTTGAAATTCTGCGTTAGAGCGTTCGTCGCCTGCTGGCCTCTCTCCGCCTTCTTCCTTCTGAGGAATTGCTCGGCTTGTTCCCCTAGGACCTTCAAATCCTTCCACGTCTTGGACGGTGCTGTCCCCATTGCTTCCAACACGTCCAATGCAAGGTTGTTGTGGCAAGTCTGGAGAATGAACTCTTCGGTGATCGGGTCCCGGCAATTCACCTTGTTCCGGAACCTTTTGACGAAGGTGTCGACTAACTCCCCGTCTTTCTGTTTCTCGTCCAGCAACGAGCCGATAGATATCTCGGTGTCGTCGTCGAAGAAATTAGTGAGGAACTTAGTCTCCATATCGTCCCAGCTATTCATGCTACCTGGCTTGAGGCGACGATACCAATCGAAGGCGGCTCCGCGAAGAGTGCCAACGAAGGACCGTACCATCAGAGGCTTATTGCCAGAGATAACCCCCAAGTGTGATTTGAAGTAAATCACATGCTTGTAGGCGTCGAAAATTGCCAATAGGTCCCCGAACATAGCTCGGTGTCAACGAGCGGCGATCGAACGTCACTACCCGGTTCACAAGAGCTCAAATGACGCCGGTGAGCGACTGAAGCAAACCGACGGATTACGTGAGCCGACAGAATGTCAGAATCGCAAGGATACGGGTTGACCGAAAACCCCGCTATCACTGCAATCAGACCAACGCCCGCTGCGCCTCGACCACCCCACAGATAATCCAACCATCGGGGCCTATAGAGCTCGCCGTCACGATTCCAACGCATCCGAAATCACCCAAATCCGAGTTCGGACGAAAAGTCAACGGCGAGTCAACAGCGGGACAACGGCACAGCCCCGGGCTGAACCGGGGACACACGAACATGTCTCGGCTGGCTCGAGACACCCCATGGGAGGTGTCCCGGCCTTGGCCAAGACACCCCTAGGGGGGTGTCTCTCCTCTTGGGGTGTCCATATCAGCCCCCCCTCTCTCCTTTTGGCTATAAATAGCCCCCTAGGCCTCCTTTGTGAGGGGCTCTTGATTTTGCTCTGGTTTAGCCTTGGAGAAGAATTTCCGGTCTTGGGATTATCCTCGAGATCTGAAATTCTAGAGTCTGAAGCGGCGAAGCCCTGCTGGAGTGAGGAGTCAGAGTTCTTCATCAAGGTTCATTCACCCCCCCCCTTCTCTGATCCTTAGTGTTGCTCCTTTGCGGTGACACTAAGAAGAGCTATTATCTCGTTTTAGCCGAGATATACGCTTATAACCTCTAGATCTTGCGCGGATCGACGAGGTTCTGTTTCTATATCCTACGCGGATAGACGAAACTCTGCCGGATTTTATCGGCAAGGATCTTGAAGAGTCGGCGGTCCACGGACATCGACGTCCCCGTCACAGGCCAACAACCCACGCAAGCGAGACCGTACCAAACCGGGCTCTCGTGTTTATTTTCGTTTAAGTTGTAATCTTTTGTTTTCATTTAAACTCTGTTGTGACGCTCAAAGTTGTAACAGATCTCAAAAAAAGAGAACACCAATGAAAACAGCAACTTTTACCGGAAACAAGCTGGCGACCACAGTGGGAGCCGCCGACCTCGCTGCCGAGATCGGAGTGACGCAACCGGCCTTCAAGATCCGGGTGAATGAAGAGATCGAATACGAATTCGATCAGAAGAAGTTCGAAGAGTACCTCTCCTCCTCCTCCTCCAGATCTGCCTCTCCGCACCGACGCAGGAGGAATTCATCTCCAAAAAGGGCTCGCGGGATCTCCAACTCCTCAATTCAAGACCCCGCCGTCGCTGCCACTGCACTTGCACCACACAACGGCCTTGCGTCGATCAGTGTGGTCAAGAACGTAGATCCAACCGCCACAAAGGCGATAGGTGATGCTGCTCCAACTCCATCAAAGAGAGCGCTTCAAAGACGTCGCCAACGTCTCGCTCAACAGCTCGCCAAGGCCAAGGAGTCAAAGGATGGAGTGCGCTATGCAGAGGACTTGAAGTCGAGGCAGCGACAAGAGCAGCGGCAGGTAATCAACTTCCCCTCCAAATCAGGAGCGAATGAGTGGATCCGCGTCAAGAGGAACCGCTCCACGCTCGAGGAGCGAATCAAGAAGCGCCGTGCTCTACTTGCACATGCCCGGCTCCTCCTAAAGAAGGCAGAGGAGATGCAGCAAGAATCGGCGGTCAAAACGCCGTCCAAGAGCAAATCGGTGTGGGTGCCCAAGGCAAACCCAACACCTCAAACCAAGAAGGGCAAAATTATCGCCCAGAGTTCAACCAAATCAGAGCCTACTCCTCCCGTACCGGCACCCTCAACAGGGCCAGGTAAAAAAGGGGATCATTCAAGATCTCAGCTTCCTTTGACGAGTCGTCTCGGTCCCTTACAGGAGAACCGAGGCAGAATACCCGTCAAAGAACGGCTGGGACCATTGAAAGGTCCCCAAACTAAAATCCAGACTGGGGGTGGAATCAATCCCCCCAAGAATATTGACAAAGGGAAAGCCCCTATCACCGGCCGCACTGAATTGCGAGCCGAACTGAAAGAGCCCGTTCGGTTTCTACGCTCCCAAAAGCGTAAAATTGAACGGGCCACTCTTGAAAAGTCTAACCAATTTTTGTGTTCCCAAAGGGAAACACACTCATCTGAGGATGAGCGTGTTATACCGAGGGACATGCACCAGCACTCCGTAGGTTGCTCCAGCTATCAAGCTGATGAGCTGTACTACAGGGCTGGGGGTGTGGAAAAATCTCGAAAGAGGTACATGCAGGAGTCCCACTGCCCGTGTGCCAACATTATCAAGGCAGTGCTGTCCGAGTGTTGCTGTGCTCAGACCCCAACAAGAATCTCGGTATTCGAGAGACTCTCCAAGCCGAAGCGTTTCCACAAGAAGAAACCGCTCCGACGAGAGGATGAATACTCGAAAGTGTCAGTCAACATGACCGGCAGAGGGGGATCAACACCACGTCTCAACTTGGAGCAGCTTGCCGAGGCATCCCGATGCATGACGTGGCTACGGTCGGGAACCATCAAACGAAACAATTACCCAAGAGTACACAAGGGACTTTCCCTAGAAGAGGAGGAATCCGATGCTGATTCTGATACCTGCTCCGCCGTCGCATCCGATGACACGGCTTCAAGTGCAGGCCAACCTTATGAGTCGCTCATGATCAGCGCCGAGCAAATGTCGAAGATACTTGAAGAAGCCCTAGCCAAGCAAAAGGAAAGCTTCAAATTTGAAATGGAGATGGCCATGCAGCGGATGAGGGAGATGCACGATCAACAGATCGCGGCAATGACGGTTCACCAAGGAGAACCGAGCCAACGCAATCCAGAGGAGCATGAACGGGAAGCGGATAATGTCAACATTCCTCCCGTCAATACCAACACTGGGGGTGGTCCCGCAGAAGAAAATGCAAAAGAGGACCACGCCGCCTCTCCCAGAAGCCACTCGAAGACCGAGACAAGTGAGGACAGGAAGATGAAAGACCTGGAGAGCAAGATCAATGCATTGATGAATGCACAGGAGGTAAAAAGATCCGGTATACCCTGCCCATATCCGAGGGAGTGGGAATCGATCCCATATCCGGCAAAGTTTAATCTGATTAACTTTACGCCGTTTGATGGGAAGGGTTTCCCTACCCAGCATTTAATCTATTTCAAGTCTCATTTAGGAATCATTTCCGGAAATGAGCCCCTCATGGTGCGGTCATTCGTTGGCACTCTTCGCGGAGCTGCCTTCGATTGGTACCGCCGTCTCAAGCCTGGGAGCATCAACGGCTGGGATGACATGGAGGACATGTTCCTAACAAACTTCTTTGATGATGACACCGAGGTTTCAATCGGCACGCTGTTCGACGAAAAACAAAAGAACGGCGAGACGGTTGAAAACTTCGTGAAAAGATTCCGGAACAAAGCTATGAATTGCAGGGATCCGGTCAGCGAGGATTTCATCCTTGAAACCTGCCACAACAACCTCACGCTCGATATCCTTGAAGCCATGGGAATGGCGCCGTCCAAAACCTGGAAGGACTTGAAAATACGGGGAGAGCGAGCCGAACGGTTCCTCAAGAGGAAAAAGGCAGAGAGAGGGCAAATTCCCAACAATGCCCCACAACCAAATTTTACCCCCAAGGGTAAAGGGAAGGCACATGCAAATGCGGTGGTCGCAAATCAGGTCTTTGAGGTGCAAGCACAGCCGCAGCAGCCTCAACAGCCCCAGCAGCCGCAACAACAACAACAGAGGGCGCCTCAACAACCCAGGTGGCAACAACAGCCCCAGAAGCAAAAGGTTGGAGAGCCGAGGTTCCCAAAAGTCTACTCATTCAAAGAGGATGAAATCCCGGGTATTTTCAAATACCTCGTGGAGAACAACAAGATCAAACTGCCGCCAATTCAGGATCAGGAAGATGCCAAGAGGGTCAACGATCCGAAATATTGCGCATTCCACCGAGCGGTGCACCATCCTACCAAGGTGTGCTACGCTCTCAAGGACAAGATTCAGGCCCTGATCGATGTTGGGGTCATCACCATGAAACAGCCCAAGGAGAAGAAGGTGGGTGCAAATACCGTGTCTATTAGCTTCGGATCTGTTCCCTCGAGTTGGTTCCAACACGAGTCGGTGATCAAAGCAGCGGTGAAGACAGTGAACGATGATCCACACCAGCAGCGCCAGAAAGGGCTTGTGCCACACACAGCCCCAAATGGCGAAATCTTGTGGGTTCATCCGGACCTGATCGCAGATGAACAATGGGCCGGGACCTCTTCCACAAAGAACAAGAAGAAATCGAAGAGGAAAGGCAAATCGTGCTACGGTGCTTCTGCCATACCGGGGGTGGATGATGACAAAATTCCAACCTTCCCACTTTCTGAGGATGAGCAAGAAGTCTTTGCAACTCGGAGCGGGAACGAATATCACTTCAAGTATCCGGATGCTACTGAGCAGTTGGGTACCAAAACCCCACCTTCCAAGACGCTGTCAGAACTGGGGATTTCCGCAATTCCCCCAACACCTGCGGTGGCTACGGAGAGAATCCCGCAGAAGGATAAAGGAAAGGAGCCTGTACGTCAAGAAGCTCAGAACCCGAGGCCGTCTCGATTCAATAATCCAATTGGACGAGATAAACCGGGGAATGCAAGCTCTCAGTCCCATTTCGACATTATGGCGCAATTGGCCAACATCCCGGCCAGGATAACTCTATACGAGTTGCTGCGGTTGTCGAAGGATACACGGAAGGCGCTGCAAGAAGCCTTGAGTGATTCCGAAGCCTTCTTGACTCGGATCAAACCATCTTCCGAAGAACCGGAGTCGTCAGCTCAGCATTGCAATCTGGCGGCACATCACTTCCCTTGCATCTCTTTCACCAAAGAAGACATGCAGACGAAGAACTCCAATCATGATAGGCCGTTGTACTTCACCGGGCATATCGGCTCCAGCGTTGTCAACCGGATCCAAGTCGATCCGGGTTCCGCTGTGAGCATCATGCCATTCCGATTGATGCATCATCTCGGAATCCCGACTAGCAAATTAGCGTCCACTGGCACGACGATTTACGGATTCAACACCAGCGGGTCTAGGCCCTTGGGGAAGATCCGAATTAAGTGCCAGATCGGGGATTTGAAGTCGGAGGTCACATGCTATGTGATTGACGCGGAAACTTCCTATAATTTGCTGTTGGGTCGACCTTGGATCCACGGTAACCTTATAGTCCCGTCAACACTGCATCAGTGCTTCAAATATGTGGGCACAGATAATGAAGTCAAGACGGTGGTCGCGGATAAGCAACCGTTCAAGGGATTGGAGAATTACTTCACCGATTCCCTTTTATACGGCGCTGAATCCGATACTGAACCATCGGCCCAAGGAACGGACAGCGGTGATGAAGCTGATACCGAACCAGGGCTTGATTACGATGGCGGTTTTGTTTTGAACGACATTGTACCCATTGTAATCAATCTTGACGATGATGAATCATCGGAAGATAGTTGTAATTGGCAACTTGCCGAAGA
Source organism: Asparagus kiusianus (assembly GCA_022839385.1). Lineage (NCBI taxonomy): Eukaryota > Viridiplantae > Streptophyta > Magnoliopsida > Asparagales > Asparagaceae > Asparagus > Asparagus kiusianus. The sequence goes on along the minus strand of BQKN01065632.1, from coordinate 1,245 downwards.
ACTATCAATAAACGATGATTTAGAGTACTCGACGGGTCTCGATGATATCACTAACGAACTCTATGCTAACCCTGATTTGTATATGCCTCTTCAATCATTTTGTTTGACGAAGAAGCAGGTACACGATCCTTGCGGAACAACGCTCATCATCCCCGCAGGGATTGGGGGCGGAAAGGAGGTCGTCTACGGCAAAGGAAGAGCATCTCCGATACCCAACCATTTCTTGGAAGAGGAAGACAATGATGATAAACCAGCCCGTCATTTATCCAAATATGATGCGAAAGCTCGCAACATGATGGAAAGGCACGGATATGACTTCAAGATCGGAGAGGGTCTTTTCTTTGGTCGAGGTCCACGAGTTCCACCCCGGATGGCCTATGTACCGAAGGGAAAACCCGATAATTACTATCGCCACAAAAGAGGGCTAGGCTACGTCTCATCAGATGATGAGTGTGGCTGGCAAATCATCGACCAGATCGCTAACAAGACTAAGAATGGATATTCTTCCGACTCTTCGGGTTGGGATTCCGACACTAGTCTTGGTGAAGTGTTTAAGAAGCTAATGTCAAACATGACTACGGTCGATCCAGCGACAATGGAGGAAGATGATGAAATGCCGACATGGGAAGACCCGTGGGTACATCACTTAAACATGCAGTATGGCGACCGGTTCGAGCAGAGAGAGCCTCCTACCGAAGACCCAGTCGTTCAGGTGAATATGGGCACCGAGGAGAATCCAAAGCCAATATTCATCAGCGATAGCCTCTTACCTGAAGAGAAGGAAGAGTTGATTTCTCTTATCCGGGAGTACATCGACGTATTCGCCTGGAATTATGAAGACATGCCAGGTCTCGACCCAAACGTAGCAGTGCATCGTCTCAACATCAAGCCGGAGGTTAAACCAGTCAAACAACAACAACGACGGTTTCGTCCGCAAATGATGGAAGCAATCGAAGCTGAAGTCAAGAAGCTCGTCGATTCAGGATTTATCCGAGAGGAACAACATCCCGAATGGCTTGCCAATATCGTTCCGGTCCTAAAGAAGAACGGGAAGATCCGGATATGCATTGACTTCAGGGATCTCAATACAGCTTGTCCAAAAGATGATTTTCCTCTCCCCATCACGGATGTTATCATCGACAACACGTGCGGGTTTGAGAGGATGTCCTTTATGGATGGTTTCTCTGGTTACAACCAGATAAAGATGCATCCGGAGGATGAGAAGCACACTGCATTTAGAACGCC
>BQKN01065631.1:0-19527 GCA_022839385.1 Asparagus kiusianus | reverse complement strand
TGAAGAGGAAGAATTTTATATTCTATCTTCAGTTGGAAAGGAAACTCGAGGTGGGATCTCCACCCCCAGAATCCGACAGGTGAAACTAGGAGTGGGATCTCCACTCCGAGAATCGAAAAGTTCAAACGACCCTAACTGTCGTAAGGTTTGGTCATTTGAACCTGAAGAGGAAGAATTTTATATTCTATCTTCAGCAGGAAAGGAAACTCGGGGTGGGATCTCCACCCCCAGAATCCGACAGGTGAAACTAGGAGTGGGATCTCCACTCCGAGAATCGAAAAGACTCGGATAACCCTAACTGTCGTAAGGTTTGGTTACTGGATTTGAAATTGGACCTCTCGTTCTTTGGACGAATCGAGAGGGGAATTTGGCTGTGGTCCTAACTGTAGTAAGGTTTGACCAAGTGGGAAGTTTGAGACGATCCTAACCGTAAAAGGGTTTGATCGCTCGATTTGTGGACCTCTCGTTCATTGGACGAATCGAGAGGGGAATTTGGCTTTGGTCCTAACTGTAGTAAGGTTTGACCAAGTGGGAATTGTGTGGTGGAGACTATGAGTAGTCAAACATCACTGAAAGTTTTGTGAGGAAAGATCAATCTATCGAATGATTAGATCTCATCTCAGCAAAAGAGTGCTTGTGAGAGTTAGATTCTGACAAACAAGAATATTCGGAATTCGAACATTGATTTCTTGTTCATCAGCGACCGGGTTATCCCTAAGAATACCCCGATATGGTATTCTTCCGGGAACTTCCCGGTACCTCAATTCTTTCTCTGAAGATACTAAGGATAGTATCTTTTCAGAAATTTGCCATTTATTGGCATCATGAGCCGGTCACCATCTTTGGTGACTAGGCGATAGGCGCCGTTCGAGTAGACTGTTTCCACTACGAACGGTCCTTCCCATTTGGGTTCAAATTTGCCTTTCTTCTTGGAGTTAAGGACCATAGGATGCCTCTCAGTCAAGACTAAATCCCCTTCCTTAAAACTCCTTTGCCGAACTTTTTTGTCGAAGGCTCGAGAAATTCTGGCTTGGTAAAACTCAATATGTTGTTGAGCTTCCAGGCGCTTTTCATCGAGCATCTCAAGTTCTTCGAGGCGTTTCTGATGTTGTTCTTCGGTCGTCATCTGGGTTGCGAGGGCGATCCGAAGAGATGGAATTTGGATTTCCAAAGGGAGAACGGCTTCACATCCGTATACCAATGAATACAGGGTTGCGCCGGTTGGTGTACGTACCGTGGTACGATAGGCCCATAGAGCTGCGCCGAGCTTATCATCCCAATCTCGCTTGTTATTTTTTACAAGCTTTGACAAGAGCTTTATGATAGTCTTGTTGAAGGCTTCAGCTAACCCGTTTGCCGTGGGATTATAAGCCGTTGACGAGATGTTTTGAATTTTGAACTTTTCGCAGAACCTTATGAAAGCGTTGCTGATAAATTAAGGACCATTGTCGTGTATGATTCGTCTTGGGACACCATGCCTGTAGATGATATGGTGCTTGATGAATGCAATGACATTGCTCGTCTTAACTTCTCTAAGCGGAACCGCTTCAGCCCATTTGGAGAAGTAATCGGTGATTGCCAGGATGAACCGGTCACCTTTGACAGACGGGGGGTTTATAGGACCAACAATGTCCATTCCCCAAGTCTCAAATGGCCATGATGTTACCGAAGGATGTAGATGCTCCGGAGGTTGGTGCATATAATTCGCATGTACTTGACATGCGTGACACTTCCGGGCGTATGCGATTGCATCACTCATCATGAAAGGCCAAAAATACCCCATTCTTCTGATGTGATCGTAAAGCTTGGGGCCAGGCTGGTGTGCGCCACACGCTCCTTCATGCGCCTCTCTAAGGACTTCTTCAGCTTCCTTGGTCGATAGGCAACGTGCTAGCAGTCCATCGTACCCCCTGCGATACAGCGTTCGATTCTCTGTATTATAGTAGAATCTTGGAGCTCTTCGTCTGATTGACTCTCTCTCCTTCACGTCTTCCGGCAAGATTCCATGTAGGACGTAGTCGATGATGGGGAAGCGCCAATCCCGGGGCTCGAACTCAGCCTGAGTTGTGTGCACCTCCTGAACTTCCTCCTCCCTGCCATTTTCATCATAAAGTGGCACTAAGAGTTGGTGAGTTCTTACCGTAACAAACTGCTCTGTTCCGGGAGGCTGTGCTAAGGATACAGCTAAAGCTGCTAATGCATCCGCGTAGGTGTTTTGCAACCGCGGAACGTGCTCGATGAAGAATCCTTCAAACGACTCCGCTAGCTCCACCGCCATCTTATGATATGGGATTAGATCCTGACTTCGGACTTCGTATTCTCCTTGGACTTGTTTGACTATCAGTTGAGAATCACCGAAAGCTTCGAGATACTCAACCCCCAGCTCTTTGGCGAAATTGAGCCCTATAATCAGTGCGTTATACTCTGCCACATTATTCGAGCATGGCTCGGTTAATGAGTAGGCTTGAGGCATCACATGTTTTCCTGGGGAAACTAAGACCACTCCAACTCCGGAGGAGACCTTAGAACATCCAGGAGCACTTGTGACATTAGCTGCCCGTGAAGCACCGTCGAAATACAAACGCCACACATGTTGGTGCGAAGTTGCGTTGACTTCGTGGGTTTCATCAGGTAGGTCGTCGTATATCTCGGCGGCGTCCGTAGTTGGATTAGATGCCAGGAGATCGCAGATGGCTTGCCCTTTTACTGACTTCTGCTGTTTGTAGTGCAGATCGTATTGGGACAAGAGTAAGGCCCATTTTGCTAACCGCCAACTCATAGAAGCTGGTTGGGTCATGAACACCCGGACAGGGTTAACTTTGGAGATGACATAGATGGTTTGTCCGACCAAGTAATGTCGCATCTTCTGGATGGCGAACACTAAGGCGAGGCATTCTCTCTCGATCATGGGATATCGAGATTCCGCGCCCACCATAGTTCGGCTTAAATAATACATCGCCTGCTCGTGACCGTTATCGTCATCTTGTGCAAGCAATGCACTCAATGAGTGGCTCGTCGCCTTGACATAGATCAAGAACGGTTTGCCTGATTTCGGTGCAACGAGTACGGGAGGTTTCGAGAGATACTCTTTAATACTCTCGAATGCTTTTTGACAAGCATCATCCCATACGAATGACACGCCCTTCTTTGTGAGCCTGGAGAACGGTTGGCATTTCCCCGAAAGGTTCGAGATGAACCGACGGATATAAGCTAATCGCCCTTGCAGTCCTCTGAGTTCTTTGAGATTTCTCGGAGGTTGCAATTTATTGATCGCCTTCACTTTATCCGGATCAATGTGAATACCTTTGGTGGTAACGACGAATCCCAAGAATTTACCACTGGACATTCCGAGGAAAGACTTGGTAGGGTTCATCTTCAACTGATGGGCCCGCATCAAGTCGAACATGGTCTTCAAGTCTTTAATGTGATCATTCTTATCACGACTTTTCACGACCAGATCATCTACGTAGCATTCAACGGTCTTTCGGAGATGCTCCTGAAAGATCTTCGACATGGCTCGCTGATATGTAGCACCTGCATTCTTCAAGCCGAAGGGCATGACTGTGTAGCAGAATACGCCGAGAGGCGTTCTAAATGTAGTGTGCTTCTCATCATCTGGATGCATCTTTATCTGGTTGTAACCAGAGAAACCATCCATAAAGGACATCCTCTCAAACCCGCACGTGTTGTCGATGATAACATCCGTGATGGGGAGAGGAAAGTCATCTTTTGGACAGGCTGCATTGAGATCCCTGAAGTCGATGCATATCCTGATCTTCCCGTTCTTCTTCAGGACCGGGACAATATTGGCAAGCCATTCGGGATGTTGCTCCTCCCGAATGAATCCTGAGTCGATGAGCTTTTTAACCTCAGCTTCGATCGCCTCCATCATTTGCGGACGAAACCGTCTTTGTTGTTGTTTGACTGTTTTGACATCCGGTTTAATGTTGAGACGATGCACCGCTACATTTGGATCGAGACCTGGCATGTCTTCATAATTCCAGGCGAACACGTCGATGTACTCCCGGATAAGAGAAATCAACTCCTCCTTCTCCTCAGGTAGGAGGCTGTCGCTAATGAATATCGGCTTTGGATTTTCCTCGGTTCCCATATTCACCTGGACTACTTGGTCTTCGGTAGGAGGCTCTCTTTGCTCGAACCTATCACCGTACTGCATGCTTAAGTGATGAACCCACGGGTCTTCCCATGTCGGCATCTCATCATCTTCTTCTATTGTCGATGGATCAGCCGTGACCATGTTCGACATTAGCTTCTTAAACACTTCACCAAGACTAGCGTCGGAATCCCAACCCGAAGAGTCGGAAGAATATCCCTTCTTAGTCTTGTTAGCAATTTGGTCTATGATTTGCCAGCCACACTCATCATCTGATGAGACATAGCCTAGACCTCTTTTGTGGCGATAATAATCATCGGGTTTTCCCTTCGGTACATAGGCCATCCGGGGTGGAACCCGTGGACCTCGACCAAAGAAAAGACCCTCCCCGAGCTTGAAGTCATACCCGTGCCTTTCCATCATGTTGCGCGCTTTCATATCGTATCTGGATAGATGACGGGCCGGCTTATCATTGTCGTCTTCCTCTTCCATGAAGTGGTCGAGTATCGGAGATGCTCTTCCTTTGCCGTAGACGACCTCCTTTCCACCCCCAATCCCTGCGGGGATGATAAGCATTGTTCCGCAAGGGTCGTGTACCTGCTTCTTCGTCAAACAAAATGATTGAAGAGGCATATACAAATCAGGGTTATCATAGAGTTCGTTAGTGATATCATCGAGACCCGTCAAGTACTCTAAATCATCGTTTATTGATAGTTCTTCGGCAAGTTGCCAATTACAACTATCTTCCGATGATTCATCATCGTCAAGATTGATTACAATGGGTACAATGTCGTTTAAAACAAAACCGCCATCATAATCAAACCCCGGTTCGGTATCAGCTTCATCTCCGCTGTCCGTTCCTTGGGCCGATGGTTCAGTATCGGATTCAGCACCGTATAAAAGGGAATCGGTGAAATAATTCTCCAATCCCTTGAACGGTTGCTTATCCGCGACCACCGTCTTGACTTCATTATTTGTGCCTACATATTTGAGGCATTGATGCAGAGTTGACGGGACTATAAGGTTACCGTGGATCTAAGGTCGACCCAACAGTAAATTATAGGATGTTTCCGCATCAATCACATAGCATGTTACTTCCGACTTCAAATCCCCAATCTGGCATTTGATTCGGATCTTCCCCAAGGGTTTGGACCCGCTGGTGTTGAATCCATAAATCGTCGTGCCAGTGGATGCTAATTTGCTAGTCGGGATTCCGAGATGATACATCAATCGGAATGGCATGATGCTAACAGCGGAACCCGGATCGACTTGGATCCAGTTGACAACGCTGGAGCCAATATGCCCGGTGAAATACAAGGGCCTATCATGCTTTGAGTTCTTCGTTTGCATATCTTCTTTGGTGAAAGAGATGCAGGGGAAGTGATGCGCCGCCAGGTTGCATTGTTGGGCTGATGACTCTGGTTCTTCGGGTGATGGTTTGATCCGAGTCAAGAAGGCTTCGGAATCACTCAAGGCTTCTTGTAGTGCTTTCCGTGTATCCTTCGAGAGACGCAACAACTCGTATAAGGTTATGCGAGCCGGGATGTTGGCCAATTGTGCCATAATGTCGAAATGGGGCGGAGAGTTTGCATTCCCCGGTTTGTCTCTCCCAATCGGATGATTGAATCGAGACTGCCTCGGGTTCTGAACTTCTTAACGTAGAGGCTCTTTTCCCTTATCCTTCTGTGGGATTTTCTCTGCAACTGCAGGTGTTGGGGGAATTGCTGCAATCCCCAGTTCTGCCAGCGTCTTGGAAGGTGTCGTTTTGGTACCCAACTGCTCGGAAGCATCCGGATACTTGAAGTGATATTCGTTCCCGCTTCTGGTTGCAAAAGCTTCTTGCTCGTCCTCAGAAAGCGGGAAGGTCGGAATTTTGTCATCATCTACCCCTGGTATAGCAGAGGCCCCGTAACAGGATTTGCCCTTCCTCTTCAACTTCTTCTTGTTCTTTGTAGAAGAGATCCCGGCCCACTGTTCATCTGCGATCAAGTCCGGATGAACCTAAAAGATCTCGCCATTTGGGGCTATGTGTGGCACAAGCCCTTTCTGACACTGTTAGTGCGGATCATCATTCACCGTCTTCACCGCCGCTTTGATCACCGACTCGTGTTGGAACCAACTCGAGGGAACAGATCCAAAGCTAATGGATACGGTATTTGCACCCACCTTCTTCTCTTTGGCTGCTTCATAGTGATAACCCCAACATCGATTAGGGCCTGAATCTTATCTTTGAGAGCGTAGCATACCTTGGTAGGATGGTGCACCGCTCGGTGGAATGTGCAGTATTTCGGATCGTTGACCCTCTTGGCATCTTCTTGATCCTGAATCGGCGGCAGCTTGATTTTGTTGTTCTCGATTAGGTATTTGAAAATACCCGGGACTTCATCTTCCCTGAATGAGTAGACTTTCGGGAACCTTGGCTCCCCGACCTTTTGCTTCTGGGGCTGTTGTTGCCACCTGGATTGTTGAGGCGCCCTCTGTTGCTGCTGTTGTGGCTGTTGCGGCTGTTGCGGCTGTGCTTGCACTTCAAATACTTGATTTGCATTCATCGCATTCGCATGTGCCTTCCCTTTACCCTTGGGGGTGAAGTTTGGTTGCGGGGCATTATTTGGTATTTGCCCTCTCTCCGCCTTCTTCCTCTTGAGGAATCGTTCAGCTCGCTCTCCCCACACCTTCAGATCCTTCCAGGTCTTTGGCGGCGCCATTCCCATGGCTTCCAGGATGTCGAGCGTCAAGTTGTTGTGGCAGGTTTCGAGGATGAAATCCTTGCTGACCGGATCCCTGTAATTCATAGCTTTGTTCCGAAATCTTTTCACGAAGTTTTCAACCGTCTCGCCATTCTTTTGCTTTTCGTCGAACAGCGTGCCGATTGACACCTCGGTGTCATCATCAAAGAAATTTGTTAGAAACATGTCCTCCATGTCGTCCCAGCTGCTGATGCTCCCAGGCTTGAGACGGCGATACCAATCGAAGGCAGCTCCGCGAAGAGTGCCGACGAATGACCGCACCATGAGGGGCTCATTTCCGGAAATGATTCCTAAATGAGACTTGAAATAGATTAAATGTTGGGTAGGGGAACCCTTCCCATCAAACGGCGTAAAATTAATCAGATTAAACTTGGCCGGATATGGGATCGATTCCCACTCCCTTGGATAGGGGCAGGGTATACCAGATCTTTTTACCTCTTGAGCACTCATCAATGCGTTGATTTTGCTCTCCAGGTCCTTCATCTTCTTGTCATCGCTCGTCTCGGCCTTTGAGTGGCTTCTGGGAGAGGTGACGTGGTCCTCTTTGGCATTATCTTCTGCGGGACCACCCCCATTGTCAGTGTTGACAGGAGGGATATTGATATTATCCGCCTCCCGTTCATTCTCTTCTGGATTCGGGGTATTGCAACGACCGGGCTCTCCTTGGTGAACCGTCAGTGCCGCGATTTGCTGGTCGTGCATCTCCCTCATCCGCTGCATGGCCATATCCATCTCGAACTTGAAGCTCTCCTTCTGTTTGGCGAGGGCTTCTTCCAGTATCTTTGATACCTGTTCGGCGCTGATCATGAGTGATTCGTATGGTTGGCCCACACTCGAGGCCGTGTCATAGGATGCCACCGCCGAGCAAGAGTCCGAATCAGCCTCTGACTCTTCTTCTTCTAAGGAGAGCCCAATTGGTACCCTTTCGTAGTTCTTTTGGCCGCTGGCTCCAGGCCGCAACCGTGTCATACACCGGGATATCTCGGCAAGCTGATCTATGCTGAAGGGTTGTGTTGAATTTCCCCTGCCGGTCATGTTAACCGACACTCTTGGATATTCGTCTTCCCGGCGAAGCAATTTCTTCTTGTGGAAATTCCTCGGCTTGGAGAGTCTTTCGAACACTGAGATCCTTCTTGGAGGACTATCACAACGGCATTCCGACAGCACCGCCTTGATGATACTTACACACGGGCAGCGGGGCTCCATGTCCTGCACACATCTTTTTCGGGGCTTTCCCACACCCCCCTCCCTGTAGTACAACTCATCAGCTTGGTAGCTGGAGCAACCTACAGAGTGTTGGTGGGTGTTCCCCGGTATGACACCCTCATCCTCGGATGAGTGTGCTTCCCCTTGGGAATGCAACACTTGGTTAGTTTTCTCAAGAGTGGCCCGTTCAATTTTACGCTTTTGTGAACGTAGAAATTGAACGGGCTCATTTAGTTCGACTCGCAACCCGGTGCGGTCGGTGATAGGGGCTTTCCCTTTGTCATCTTTCTTGGGGGGATTAACTCGACTCCCGGGTTGAATTTTAATTTGGGGACCTTTCAATGGTCCCAGCCGTTCTTTGACGGGTATTCTACCTCGGTTCTCCGGTAAGGGACCGAGGCGACCCGACAAAGGAACCTGGGATCTTGAATGATCCCCTTGTTTACCTGGCTCCATTGAGGGTGCCGGTACAGGAGGAACAGGCTCTGATTTGGCTGAACTCCGGGTGATAGCCTCACCCTTCTTGGTTTGAGGTGTTGGTGTCGATTTAGGAACCCACACCAGTTTGCTTTTGGACGGCGTTTTGACCGCCGTTTCTTGCTGCATCTCCTCTGCCTTCTTCAATAGGGCCCGGGCATGCGCAAGTAAAGCACGGCGCTTCTTGATTCGCTCCTTGAGCGTGGAGCGGTTCCTCTTGACTCGGATCCACTCATTCGCCTCTGTTTTGGAGGGGAGGTTGATTGCTTGCCGTGGCTCCTGGCGGTACCTGGATTTTAGATCCTCCGTGTAGCGCACCCCATCTTTCGACTCCCTAGCCTTGGCGAGTTGTTGAGCGAGGCGTTGACGACGCCTTTGGAGCGCTCTCTTCGATGGGGCTGGAGCTGCATCATCCATCGCCTTTGTAGCGGTTGCGAGGGCCGGGTCTACAGCCTTAACCACGCTGAACGATGCGGGGCCGTTGCGTGGTGCGGGCGTAGTGGCAGCGATGGCGGAGTCTCGGATTGAGGAGTTGGAGATCCCGGGAGCCCTTTTGGGAGATGAGTTCTTCCTACGCCGATGCGGAGAGGCGCATTTGGAGGAGGAGGAGGAGAGGTACTCTTCAAATTTTTTCTGATCGAACTCGTATTCGATCTCTTCATTCACCCGGATCTTAAAGGCCGGTTGCGTCACTCCGATCTCGGCAGCGAGGTCGGCGGCTCCCACTGTGGTCGCCAGCTTGTTTTCTTCAAAAGTTGCTGTTTTCATTGCTCTTTTTGAGATCTGTTACAACTTCAGGCGTTACAACAGAATAAAATGAAAACAAAAGATTTACAACTTTATCGAAAATAAACACGAGATCCCGGTTTGGTGCGGTCTCGCTTGCGTGGGTTGTTGGCCTGTGACGGGGATGTTGATATCCGTGGACCGCCGACTCTTCAGATCCTTTTCGGTAAAATCCGGCAGAGTTTCGTCTATCCGCGGAGGGATATAGAAATAGAACTTCGTCGATCCGCGTGAGATCTAGAAGTTATAAGCGTATATCTCGGCTAAAACGAGATAATAGCTCTTCTTAGTGTCACCGCTAAAGAGCAACACTAAGGAAAAGAAGGGGTGAATGAAGGGGACTGATGAAGAACTCCTTACTCCTCGTTCCGGCAGAGCTTCGCTGCTTTAAGAATCAGACTCCACTCCTTACTCCGGCAGGGCTTCGCCGCTTCAGATAAGGGCAATCCTTGGCTAAGATAATTCAGCCTTAAATTGGGAGCCTTAACCTTCAACTCCAAAGAAATCAGCCCCTCCAAATGAAGGACTAGGGTCCTATTTATAGGAAAAAGAGGGGGGACCATAGGGGGGCCGGGACACCCCTGGGGTGTCTTGGCTTTGCCAAGACACCCCTCGGGTGTTTCGACCTCGCCGGGATGCCCCTGGGTGTCTCAGTCTGGTCCGAGGTGCTACCGTCGTTCTGCCGTTGTCCCGTCGTTGATTCTTCGTTGACTTTTCGTCCGAATTCGGATCTGAGTGATTTCGGATGCGTTGGAATTCTGACGGCGAGCTCTGTTGATCCCGATGGTTGGATTATCAGCGGGATGCTCGGGACACGGCAGGCGTTGGTCTAATTGCGGTGATCGCGGGGTTTTCGGTCAATCCATATCCCCGTGATTCTGAGATTCTGTCGGCTCACACAGTTCATCGGTTCACTTCAAGCGCTCACCTACGTCATTTGAACTCTTGTGAACCGGGTAGTGACGTTCAATCGTCGATCGTTAACACTGAGCTGTGGGTGGGGACCTATCGGCAATTTTCGATGCCTACAGTTGATTCAATTAGTTCTTCATCACCCCCTGCGTCTTCATCTGGATGACTAGTCGAAACCATATCACGGTCAGATTTCTAAAGAAAGGTCCGACACTGACATCAGACTCGTATGCAGATGTTCCGGATGAGTGGTCCCGACGCAGATGATTACTTATTTCATTCTCTGAGACAGCGGAAGGTGTGACAAATCCTAAACCCCTTCTAGTCTTTTGGTAGTAATCTGGGGGTTTCCCTTCGGGGGTTAGGGACATTCGGATTGGTGTTTGCTTTCCCTTCCCGAAGTTTAGACCCTACTTTTCGTCAAAGTCATACCCCATTTGTTTCATTAACCGGAGGGAGTTAGGTTCGTGATAATGGAATTGAGGAACTCCATCATCTTCCTCCGAACTTCCTCGTTTGAGTTGTATGGGTTTGACCTTCCCGAAACAGATCGGCTTCCGCCCTTTCCTTTTGGATGGGACTTTGAAGAAGGCCTTCTGTGCATCCTCTATTTCTTCATCTGAAACGAGGGATGACTCGATTGGCAACGTGAGGGATGCCTCTGTGCACAGTACGTGCCATGGGTTGGTACCTGCATTAGCATTATTCTCTATTTGTTTATTTTTAGAGGGAACACCAGACAAGTACGTCAAAATAAAATCTTCATTAATGCACCACTCGCCCTCACTCGGTACATTATTATTGTCACCCTGACTTATTACATCAAAGTTTAATTCCCAAGGACAATCTTCATCAGGATCTGGTTCAATGTCAGCTTCGTTACCGCTGTCTACATCTTCTTTCTCCTAGGATTCCAGGTAGAAAACGGAGTCGGTGTGGAAATTCTCGACTCCTCGGAAGGGGTATTTCTCTACAATCAGAGTTCGAACTTCCCCCTAGTCGTTGGCATACTTCATAACCTGATGCAGAGTAGATAGGACAATGCGGTTCGCATGTATCCAGGGTCGTCCTAACAAGAGATTGTAGGACGTGTCCGCATCTATGATGTAGCAAGTCACTTCGGACTTAAGGTCTCCAATTTGACACCTGAGTTTAATCTTCCCCAGGGGCCGAGTGCTGTTTGCATTGAACCCGAAGATGGTGGTCTGGGTGGTGTTCAGCCGATGTATAGGAATCCCCAAGACCTGCATGACCCTGTAAGGCATGATGCTGAGCGCGGAGCCCGGGTCAACCTAGACACGACTGATTTCGGAAGACCCGATATACCCCGTATAGTATAGAGGTCTGTCGTGTTGGTGTTTGACCTGCATATCTTCCTGAGTAAAGGATATGCAAGGTAGACTTCTTGCTGCTTGCAGGCATTGCAGGCAAGTTTGTTCTTCAGAAGCTTCGGGAATTGGAGCGACTTGCGTAATGAAGCTCTCCGTATTCTTCAATGCTTCAATCAGAGCTTCCTTGGTGGTTTTGGATAACCTCAGGAGCTCATATAAGGTAATCCTGGCCGGTATGTTAGCTAGCTGCGCCATAACGTTGAATTGGAAAGGAGTGCTCGACTCCCCGGGCTCCTGGTGAAGATTTTTATTGAACCGGAGCTCCTTTTGTTTGTCTTTGTCAACCGGCTTCTTCGGCACAGAACCCCCAGCATCTTGGGGCTGTTCTTCCACCTCTTAGGCATTCTGGCCGTAATCCCTCAAGTAGGCTTTTCCTGACCGAGTGCCAGGGTTGTCTCCTGGATATGCTGCCAGAACAATCCTCTCTTCCTCTGAATCGGTGAGAGGTTTGAGGTGATCATCATTTTCAGCAATGGAGGGGCTAATCATGTTGGAAGACTTAGTCTTGCCTCCATTCTTTTTGGACGAGGTGTTCGTCCATTGTTGATCTCTTAGCAGGTCAGGGTGGACCCACATGATTTCCCCTTTTGGGGTGGTGAGGGGTACCAACCCCCTGTCCTTCTGACTATGCAAGTCAATATTCTTCAGGTGCATCTCTCCCTTATGAATGGGAACGACGCCATTTGTAGTGGTCACCGGTGGGAAGTCGCCGAATTGGACCGCTATCAAGTTGGTAGACACGGTCTTCTACTCGGGCTTCAAGGTGAGCACATTAGCATTTACCAAATTCTGCAAGATGTCTTTGAAGATATAGCATTTTTTGGTAGGATGTCCAAGGAATCTGTGATAACGGCAATAGTTAGGGTCATCCACTTTCCCTGCTTCATCCGGCTTCCTGATTTCAGGCAACTGCAGCTTGTTGTTCTTTCGAAGCAATTGGAATAGGGTATCCACGTGCTCCTCTTTGAACGAATATTGCTTGGGCGCTCTTTGTTGATTTGGCGCCTTGCCTTGCTTATTAGGCGGTGGTACTCGCGTGTAGTCGGCTGCTAAAGTCTCTTTTCCCTTAGACCGCTGGGCATTTTGCTGATTGCGTTGCTGCTGCGGCTTGGGTTGTGGCACTTCTTCAGCTTTGACTCGCGCCACTATCTCTTCAGCTTGTTCTCCTTGCGACACCAGCTGTCTCCAGGAGCGACACTCCGCTACCCCCATCTAGGCAAGAAGCTGAGTCTGTAGGTTGTGCCTGCAAGTTTCAACCAAGGTTGATTGGGTCATACCTGAGGGGCATCGCAATGCCATGCTACGGAATCTCTCCACGTAAGCCTTGATGGACTCTCACTTCTTTTGCTTAGTGGCGAGAAGAGTTGGGACCGAGACCTCTGTGTCGTCCTCAAAGAACCTGGCCAAGAATAGCCTTTCCAGGTCTGCCCATTTCTGGATAGATCCGGCAGGCAGTTTCATAAACCATTCAAAGGCGACCCCTTTTAGAGTGCCGATGAATAAGCGGGTCAAGATTGCGTCATTTGCTACTACATCACCAGTCTGGGATTTGAAGTAGTAAATGTGCTGATTCGGCGATCCCGTGCCATCGAACGGTTGTAAGGTTGGAGCCTTAAATTTTGGCGGGTAGGGAGCTGTATCCCATTCCGCAGGATAAGGCCGCACCACTCCTTCTTCGCGGAGCTCACTCCTGTTGGCAATTGCATTGAGGCGAGCCTCCAATTCGTCCACCTTGGTAGATTGAGGGTGCAGTTCTTTTTCCATCTCCCTCTCACCTTCGGAAGAAGATTCAAGATTGTGAGTCTCATGATCTGAATGTTCGTGCGCTTTTTGCTTTCCCTTTGAAGTTGTCTTCCGGGAAGACTCGGGTTTGTGGCCTTTTTCAGCGAGAAGCTGGGCCAACATATCCTTTAATTGGAGAAGTGTCTCCTATTGTGCCTGGAGCATGACATGATGTTCATCCACTCTTTTGGCTATGTCCTCGGGGTTTCCGGTCATGTAAGCAGAAACCTCTTTTGCTCCGATAGAGCTTGAAGATTGAGACTCGGCTATTGCCGAATGTTCATCACTTGTTGCAATGCCTTTGGCTAACTTTTGATAGTTAACCGGGCGAATAGCTCCTGTCCGAGTCCGAGTATTCCGATATACTCCTTCGAGTTGGTCACAAATTTCCCTAACAGTTGGGGAATGACTTCTTTGCGACTCGTCGGAATCGGAATGCGAAGCTTTCCCTCGACCGATCATGTTGATAGTGACCTCAGGGTATTCAGCTTCAGCTATTTTCTTCCTGTGTCGGCGTTGTCGTTTGGCAGGCCTGACAACGTTTGTTAATCTGTCGAACACGGATTGCCGATGTGTGGATGCGCAACAATGGCATTCTGACAGGACTGCTGATATAAGCCTCTCACGTTAACATGAGTGAGCTGCTTGCTGCGCTGGTTTTCCTCCTGACAATAATTCCCGCAAATCAGGAACTTGGGAGGAACTTTTCCCCGGGCGTGGAGGTGGAGATGGAACCTCCTGCCCTTGGGTGTGTGAGATTGGTTCTTGTCGAACGTGGATTCGAAAAACCACGCTGACTTTTCTGGACCTGGCGGACCTCTTGAAGATCGCGTTCTTGAAGAGCAGCACTAGAGTGGCGTTCTTGAAGATTAACGCGAGGGTCGCGTTTAGATTTGTAAACATTAGGCCGAGGCCTACGTTTAAATGATGAAACAGGCCTCTGAGGGTCCTGTTTTGGTTGAACGCTCCCCTGAGGGTCGCGTTTAGTTGGTGGAACAGAATCATGCTCTGTTTGAACGCGCACGTGATAGTCGCGTTTATTTTTGGCAGTTCTCTTCTGAGGGCTGCGTTTTGAAGAGACAACGCGCCACTCAGGGTCGCGTTTCAGCTGAATTAGCCGAGGCTCATAGTCGGGCTCATAGTCGAGCTCATTGCCACGAAGTGAGCGTTCTGTTTTGGGAACGCTAGGTTCGGTTGAAGTTTCAGGAACGCGATTCTCGCGTTGTGTCAGCATTCGGCTTTCACGCAAGTGCGCTCGTCGTATGGATCTTCTCCGTCTGTGAGCGGTGTTCTTCTTGGCTTGTTTCAAAGCCTTAGCAGCAGCGTCGTTGACGCTTATGGAACTCGTCTCCTCTAGAGGCCGTTTGTGGCCTGAAGTATATCCGGCTGACGCGGAGGTAGGATTTTCAACTAGCAGAGCTAGTTTGAGTTCCTGGCCGAAGGAGAGGGCTTTCTTCGAGGTTTCAACAACAGAATCGACCTCCTTGGAGATCTTGCGGACACCACGCTTAGCTTTGGGGCTAAGGGATCCAGAGGATAAGGCTTCCTCATATTTAGCTTGATCAAACTCCACGATGAGAGTTTCTACAGTTGTTCCCGTGAGGTGGACGTCGGATTGCGCCACCACTTCTTTGTCGGAAAAGCTAGTCCCCAGCGCAGTCGCCATCTTTTGTATGTGGGAAAATTGCAAGAAAGAGAACAAAAGAAAATTAAATTGAATTCCTTTAATCTTGATTACAACTTGATTACAAAAGAGAAGAAAACGAATTTGGTTTTCTCCTTTGTTTAAAACTGGGTTCTTCTCGGTAGCGATGGAATGCCTCCTTCGATTGCTTGCGTCGAATTTGCTCTCCGTTGACGATCTGACCTTCCTATCTCGTGGGAACGATGAACTTCTGTGGGAAGTTTTATACATAACTCTTCAACGAGTTTTAGAACTCTGAACGAGTTAAAACTCTGTAGATAGAGTTGTTAGAACCGAAAATTCGGTTAATGATCAAGCTGTCATTCTGTTGTTGAAGAATCCTCTCAGATTTGATCTTCTGAGATCGATTCAAAAATCCTATCTTCAAGGATTTCGCTGCTGCTGCTGTTGAACCGCCAAAGCTGAGTGGTTGAGATCCTGAGGATCTCCGCCTGATCTGATTATCACCAAATTTGATCCTCCCAGAGCCAGCCCCTAACTCAGTTGAGTTTGTTGAGATTTTATAGGGGGATAAGAGGTTGTAACTGCCCTCTAAATCCGCTCCTACGTGGGCGTGATTTCCTCAGATCGTGGGAAAACAGTTCTGAAACCGTTCGACTCGTGTTTGAACAAGTCAAACGCCCAATCTGGCGTTCAGAACCCAACTTCGTGTCTTAGGATTGAGACGCGAGGTTAGGTGTTGGCTGAACATTGATGAACGCGAGGGTCGGTGTGAGTTGAACCCCTACGAACGCGAGGGTCGCTCACGTTTGATTTGTGACTTAGAAACGCGGGGGTCGCCTGCACTTCCATAATTGTAACGCGGGGATGACTTCCACGTTTTAGAAGAAGTTTGTTGACTTGTAACCTCTTCTGTAAGGTGTTGCAAGGACCGTCGTTCAGTAATCCTCGCTTTTGTTGTTGTGGAGTGTGAAAGTCGTCAGATTGTAACTTCCACTGTAGATTGTGAAGCCTGCTGAATAGAGTTTCTATCAGTTGTCAGAAGTATCGTCGAATTGTAACTCTTCTCGATCTATGTGAAAAGTCCTCCATTTGTAGTTTTCGCTTATCAACCCGAAAGCTATTTGATTGTAGCTTTCATTGTTGGAATTTGTCGGGAATCAACATCCATAGTGTCTTTTAGACGAATATTTGCCCACAACTCTCTACTAAGCAACTCACCAACTAAGTCCAACCTTTTATTTCTGAAATCATTCCACTGCTCATCAGCATCTCTAATAGTTGCTAATATAATATTAGTCATGTTGTTGTCGCAACCATCAAGATCAATCATCTCAAACATGAGGTCGTGTTTGTAGCGATTATAATGCTGCGGATGTAATGATTTAGAAATGTCTTCTGTTTCGATCGCAAGGATGAATTCTGCTTCTTGATTCGGAGGAACCATTGCCTTGTAATCTCGTAGGGATCAGCTATCTATTGTGATTTTTAGACAGCCTACACCCATGGCTGGGGGATGAGCTCCTGACCCGAGCTCTATCTTGTGATCCACCTCTCTCCTAGGTGGGAGCTTACTTGGCAGCTTTGCAGGCATGATGTCGTGGTAGTCCTCCAAGACACTTTGGATTTTCTCATGAACGTCTTCTCCCTGGTGTGAGTCTTCCTCCACCTTAATTGTAGTAATAAAAGTTGGCTCATGTTGACAGACACCCTTGGACACTTGTAAGGCCGAGAGCATTTTAGAAGTCACACTCTCACACTTGATCGGAACTGTGCATGTCTTGCCCTCTAGGATTCACAATGTGTTGGTGTATGGAACCAACACGGCCTTCACCTTGTCCAAAAATTCCAAGCCAAGTACTACATCAAAGTTGTCCATGGTCATGACCGTCAAGTCTTCTTGGCCGCACCATTCTTCGATGCTTACATCTACCTTCTAAGCCACGTCAGCAATGGGAGTGGGACTTGCATTGACAGCTTTGATGAAACCCCCTCCCTTAGTGATCTTAAGATTCAACCTACTAGCAACATCGCGAGAAACCGAGAGATGAGAAGCACCAGTATCTAGAAGGGCCTTGAAGGTTTTACCAGAGATGGTTGTCTTGATGAACATCACCCCCCGAGGTCTTGCATTCACTTTTGCCTTGATTGCATTGAGGAGACGAAGTGAGTTGATTCGGGTCTCCTCATTTTGCTTCTCCTCTTCCCTCTGAACTAGGACCGCAAGATTGGCCCTCTTGGGACAGTCTATAGCCTTATGTAGACCGCTGTAGAAGTAGCATGCCAACTTCTTTGAACGGTCACCTCCTTTAGAGTTGTCATAGGACTTGCCCTTCTCAGACGTTAACTTAGGTGGGAACCCTTTTGATGGTATATCCTTCTCTCCCCCACCTTTAGTAGGCGTACCCTTTTTATCCTTAGGCTTGGATGATATTTTCACCTTCTTGAACTCGATCAGTGACTCGACTACTTGCATTGCTTGGGCCAGAGTCTGAATACCACGCCTTTGTAACTTCATCATGGCCTATCCCACAAGGCCATCCATGAACGAGAATAGAGAGTCCTTCTCGCAAATGTTTGGGATCTCTAGTAGCAACTCTAAAAGTTCTTTCACGTAATCACGAATTGAACCTTTTTGAGTAAGGCGACGGAGTTTACCTCGGGCCTCGTCCTCAGCATTCTCCAGGTAGAATTACTGCTTTAGATCTGCCTTGAATTCTTCCCAAGTAGTAATGGAGCACGTACCCTTTTCATATCCTCGCATCGTCTATGCCACCCCAACATAGCGATGTCTTCAAGATAGAGAGGTATGGCTTGGAGCTTGGCTACATCATCCCTATATCCGGCAGCATTAAAGTATACTTCCATGTTCCATAGGAAGTTATCAATCTCCTGGGCACCCCTAGCTCCTTTATATGGCTTCGGTTTAGGAGTATCTTTAGCCATGAAAGGTTGTGAAATCATACCTCGAGTTGCTAAGATAACGTCATATTGGCTGAACTTTTCTCTAAATTCAGTCATCTCCTTCAAGAACATTTCCTCTTGGCTCTGTAAGAATGCACACTCCTCACGTACGGATGTGATCCCTTGTTGGAGTATGTTTACGGTGGAATTCAAGGCCAACTACATCTCCTCCCGAAGTTCATCTCCTACAGACTCTAACTTCTCGATGCGCTCGTCGAGAGCTTCCATCTTATCCACCACGGTAAGCTCTACCTTATCCAACCGTGCCTCTAACGTCGTCATGATGTCCTAAGATATATCCCTACATTACCTTGGAATATCCTTCGGATCCACCACACCCAGTACTTCGGAACGAAGGTCGGAGCTCGACATTATCACTTCTGAACCATGGCTCTGATACCAAATGTCACGGGCTGTTTCTTTCACTACAAACCTCACTCGAACCCATGAGGCACTTAGTCACTCTTTCCGTCACTAGAATGGCTAAGTCAGCCTAATCCCTCAAACACTCACTCAAGAGAAGGGAAGAGAACACTCAAGAGTGGAAGTGGAAGCTCTTATTGCTTTATTACTTAGCAACTCTTGCTTGATACAAATAGAATGTATTAGCCCCTTATTTATAGGCAAGACTAGCTTACAATGGATGGCTATGATTAGCCTTCTAGATTGTTCTTACAACCAGTAGTTTGTGACGCCCCTGGGTTCACACAAGGCTGCAGTCCTAGGTGAAACCAAGAATGTCAAACCTGCCATGCACCACACCGTGCAATAACACGTTTCACCATCACAATTACTATCTCTCTAGTGGAAACAACAACAGGTGTAGGTACAAAGCAAGAAAAAGGTAAATCAACAATACTGGATGAAATGATAGGACGCATCTCATCAACGAAATAAACTGAAGTACATAGTCAAAGTCTGAAATACAATAACTCTGAGTAAAGGAAATAAGGCACACAGCCTTTACAACATCTAGAATAAAGTCCTCAAATGTCTAAACAAAGTCTACAGTGGAGCTCCATAAGTAAAATATAACTGAAGTAGACAGCTGACACTAAAGTGCATCGCCATCAACCTGCGACTCTCCGGGCTTCTGGCTCGTTACCTGAAAGGGGGAGGGACAACGAGCGTCAAAGCGCTAGCGAGCAACATCACAACCAACCCCAAGGGATAGGGCTCGTTGTATATGAAAATACAGTTATCACAAAATATATATATAAACAATTGTCCTAATAGTAAGGGGTTTTAGTACTTAGGAAATCTCAACACGAGCATAGGTACGTCGAGCGAAATAATCCAAACAAGGAAACCCTCATGCATATACCTTGTATCTCAAATTGAAAATCCCTATGTACTAAACCCGAGGTCTAATACAAGAAACAATAAAGGAAACGAATACAAACCCATCTCTACCGATAAGTGAAATCATGACAAGGCTACCACAAGTGTCACGTCAAACTCACATGAGTGTTATGTCCGAAAACGGTTAAGTGTCCAAAACAT
>BQKN01065630.1:0-15429 GCA_022839385.1 Asparagus kiusianus | reverse complement strand
GTAGGCTGTCTAAAAATCACAATGGATAGCTAATTAAAACAAGCCCCGACAATGAAAGTTACAATTAAATGACTTTCAAATCACTGCATCCGCAACTCCACAATCACCGCAAACACTACCTCATTTCTGAGATGATTGATCTTGATGGTTGCGACAACAACATGACCAATATTATATTAGCAACTATTAGAGATGCTGATGAGCAGTGGGATGATTTCAGAAATAAAAGGTCGGACTTGGTTGGTGAGTTGCTTGGTAGAGAGCTGTGGGCAAATATTCGTCTAAAAGACACTATGGATGTTGATTCCCGTCTAAGCTCCTACAACGGAAGCTATAATCAAATAGTTTTCGGGCTGATAAGCGAAGAAACTGCAAATGGAGGACTTTTCACATAGATCGAGAAGGGTTACAATTCGACGACACTTCCGACAACTGATGGAAACTCTATTCAGCAGTCTTCACAATCTACAGTGAAAGTTACAATCTGACGACTTTCACATTCCACAACAGCTAAAGCGAGGATTACAGAACAACGGTCTTTGCAACGCCTTACAGAAGAAGTTACATATCAACTAGCTCCTTCTAAAACGCGGAAGTCATCCCCGCGTCACAATTATGGAAGTGCAGGCGACCCCCGCGTTTCCAAGTCACAAATCAAACGTGAGCGACCCTCGCGTTCGTGGGGGGTTCAACCCACACCGACCCTCGCGTTTCCAAGCAGGCAACAAGCCAAAACGCGAGCGACCCTCGCGTTCATCAATGTTCAGCTAACACCCAACCTCGCGTCTCAATCCTAAGACACGAAGTTGGGTTCTGAACGCCAGATTGGGCGTTTGACTTGTTCAAACACGAGTCGAACGGTTTCAGAACTGATTCCCCACGATCTGAGGAAATCACGCCCACGTATGAGCGGATTTAGAGGGCAGTTACACCCCTAATCTCCCTATATAAACTCAACAAACTCAACTGAGTTAGGGGCTGACTGGTGGGATTTGAGCAGATTGGATTCTCAGTATCTATAAACCGCACGGGTTTGGAGGCGATTCAAGATCTCAACCACTCAGGTTCGGTGATTCAACAGCAGCAGTGAAATCCTTGAAGATAGGATTTTTGAATCAATCTCAGAAGATCAAATCTGAGAGGATTCTTCAACAACAGAGCAACAGCTTGATCATTAACCGAATTTTCGGTTCCAACAACTCTATCTACAGAGTTCTAACTCGTTCAGAGTTCTTAAACTCATTAAAGAGTTACGTATAAAAACTTCCCACAGAAGTTCATCGTTCCCACGAGATAAGAGACGGTCAGATCGTCAACGGAGAGCAAATTCGACGCGAGCAATCGAAGGAGGCATTCCATCGCTATCGAGAAGAACCCAGTTTTAAACAAAGGAGAGAATCAAATTTGTTCTCTTCTCTTTTGTAATCAAGTTGTAATCGGAATTAAAGGAATTTAATTCAAGTTTCTTTTATTCTCTTCCTTGCAATTTTTTCCAACAAACAAAAGATGGCGACTCTGCTGGGGACAAGCTTCTCTGACGAAGAAGTGGTGGCGCAATCCGACGTCCATCTCATGGGAACTACTGTAGAAACTCTCGTCGTGGAGTTTGATCAAGCGAAATATGAGGAAGCTTTATCCTCTGGATCGCTTAGCCCCAAGGCTAGGCATGGTGTCCGCAAGATCTCCAAGGAGATCAATTCTGTTGTTGAAGTGCCGAAGAAAGCCCTCTCCTTCGACCAGGAACTCAAACTGGCTCTGTTGGCAGAAGATCCCACATCCGCGTCAGTGAGGCATGCCTCGGGCCATAAACGTCCCCTGGAGGAGACGAGTTCCATAAGTGTCAACGACGCTGCTGCTAAGGCTTTGAAACAAGCCAAGAAGAACGCCGCTCGCCGACGGAGAAGATCCATACGACGAGCACACTTACGTGAGAGCCGAATGTTGGCTCAACGCGAAGATCGCGTTCCTGAAACTTCAGTCGAACTTAGCGTTCCCAAAACAGAACGCTCGCTTCGTGGCAATGAGCCCAACTACGAGCCTCGTCTAATTCAGCTGAAACGCGACCCCGAGTGGTGCGTTGTCTCCTCAAAACGCAGCCCTCAGAAGGAAGCTGTCAAACGCGACCCTCAGGGAAGCGTTCAATCAAAACACGACCCTCGCGGGTCTGTTTCACCAATTAAACGCGACCCCCAGGGGCGCGTTCAAATAAAACAGGACCCTCGTGGGTCTGTTTTATCATTTAAACGTAGGCCTCGGCCTAACGTTTATAAATCCCAACGCGACCCTCGCGTTAATCTTCAAGAACGCCCCTCTGGTGTTGTTCTTCGAGAACGCGATCTTCAAGAGGTCCGCCAGGTTCAGAAAGATCAGCGTGGTTTCAAAATCCACGTTCGACAAGAACCAGTCTCACCTACCCAAGGGCTGGGGGTTCCATCTCCACTTCCAAGCCCGGGGAAAAGTTCCTCCCAAATTCCCGATCTGCGGGAATTATTGTCAAGAGGAAAACCAACAATACAAGCAGCTCACTCATGCCAATGTGAGAGGCTTATTACGGCGGTCCTTTCGGAGTGCCATTGTTGCGCATCTACGCCTCGGCAATCTGTGTTCGACAGGTTAACAAATGTCGTTAGGCCTGCCAAACGACAACGCCGACACAGAAAGAAAATAGATGAATCTGACCCTCAGGTCACTATCAATATGATTGGTCGAGGGAAAGCCCCGCAACCTGATACTGAAGAATCGCAAAGGAGTCATTCCCCGACTGTTCGGGAAAGGTGTGAGGAATTTGAAGGGGTATACCAACATACCCGGACTCGGACAGGGGCCATTCGTGCGGTTAACTACCAAAGGTTAGCTAAAGGGATCGCTACTAACGAGGAACATTCGGCGATAGCCGAATCCCAATCTTCTAGCTCTGTGGTAGCTCGTGAAGTCTCTGTTTACACAACGGGGAATCATGAAGACTTGGCTAAGAGAGTCGACGAACATCACGTCATACTCCAAGCACAATAGGAGACGCTTCTCCAAGTGAAGGATATGTTGGCCCAGCTTCTGGCTGAAAAAGGCCACAAACCTGAATCTTCCCGAAGAACCATATCTAAGGGAAAGCAAAAAGCGACTGAACATTCAGATCGTGAAACTCACAATCTGGAATCCTCCTCCGAAAACGAGAAGGAAACAGAGAGAGAACCACACCCTCAGTCCACCAAAGTGGATGAGCTAGAGGCTCGTCTCAATGCAATTGCCAACAGGAGCGAGCTCTGCGAAGAAGGAGTGGTGCGGCCTTATCCTGCGGAATGGGATACGGTTCCCTACCCGCCAAAATTTAAGGCCCCAACTTTACAACCTTTCGATGGCACAGGATCACCAAATCAGCACATTTACTACTTCAAATCCCAAACTGGTAATGTAGTAGCAAATAACGCAATCTTGACCCGCTTGTTCATCGGCACTCTTAAAGGAGTTGTCTTTGAATGGTTTATGAAATTGCCTGCTGGATCTATCCAAAAAATGGGTAGATCTGGAAAGGCTATTCTTGGCCAGGTTCTTTGAGGACGACACGGAGGTTTCGGTCCCAACTCTTCTCGCCACTAAGCAAAGGAAAGGAGAGTCCATCAAAGCCTACGTGGAAAGATTCCGCAGCATGGCATTGCGATGCCCCTCAGGTATGACCCAATCAACCCTAGTTGAAACTTGCAGGCACAACCTGCAGACTCAACTCCTTGCTCAGATGGGAGTGGCGGAGTGTCGCTCCTGGAGATAACTAGTTTCACAAGGAGAACAAGCTGAAGAGATAGTGACGAGAGTCAAAGCTGAAGAAGTGCCACAACCCAAGCCGTAGCAATAACACAATCAGCAAAATACCCAGCGGTCTAAGGGGAAAGAGACTCTAGCAGCCGACTACACGCGAGTACCACCACCTACCAAGTAAGGCAAGGCGCCGAATCAACAAAGAGCGCCCAAGCAGTATTCGTTCAAGGAGGAGCACGTGGATACCTTATTCCAATTGCTTCGAAAGAACAACAAGCTGCAGTTGCCTGAAATCAGGAAGCCGGATGAAGCAGGGAAAGTGGATGACCCTAACTATTGCCGTTATCACAGATTCCTTGGACATCCTACCAAAAAATGCTACGTCTTCAAAGACATCTTGTAGAATTTGGTAAATGCTAATGTGCTCACTTTGAAGCCCGAGCAGAAGACCGTGTCTACCAACTTGATAGCGGTCCAATTCGGCGACTTCCCACCGGTGACCACTGCAAATGGCGTCGTTCCCATTCGTAAGGGAGAGATGCGCCTGAAGAATGTTGATTTGCATAGTCAGAAGGACAGGGGGTTGGTACCCCTCACCACCCCAAAAGGGGAAATCATGTGGGTCCACCCTGATTTGCTTGAAGATCAATAGTGGACGAGCACCTCGTCCAGAAAGAAGAGAGGCAAGGCTAAATCTTCCAACATGATTAGCCCCTCCGTTACCGAAAATGATGACCACCTCAAACCTCTTACTGATTCAGAAGAGGAGAGGATTGTCCTGGCAGCATATCCAGGAGACAACCCTGGCACTCGGTCAGGAAAAGCCTACTTGAGGGATTACGGCCAGAATGCTCAAGAGGTGGAAGAACAGCCCCAAGACGCTGGGGGTTCTGTGCCGAAGAAGCCGGTCGACAAAGGCAAACAAAAAGAGCTCCGGTTCAATAAAAATCTTCACCAGGAACTCGGGGAGTCAAGTGCTCCCTTCCAATTCAACGTCATGGCACAGCTGGCTAACATACCGGCCAGGATTACCTTATATGAGCTCCTAAGGTTATCCAAAACTACCAAGGAAGCTCTGATTGAGGCATTGAAGAATACGGAGAGCTTCATTACGCAAGTCACTCCAATTCCCGAAGCTTCATAAGAACAAACTTGCCTACAATGTATGCAAGCTGCAAGAAGCCTACCCTACATATCCTTCACTCAGGAAGATATGCAGGTCAAGCACCAACACGATAGACCCTTGTATTATACGGGGTATATCGGATCCTCCGAAATCAGCCGTGTTCAGGTTGACCCGGGCTCAGCGCTCAGCATCATGCCTTACAGGGTTATGCAGGTGTTAGGAATCCCTATACATCGGCTGAACACAACTCAGACAACCATCTTCGGGTTTAACGCAAACAGCACTTGACCCCTGGGAAAGATCAAACTCAGGTGTCAAATCGGAGACCCACAGCCAGGTTGCCCATATCCCTCTGTACCTGGAGATGTTCCTCACGCAGGTGAGCAAGACGAGGTTCTGTTTTGGATAAATTCTTCCGAAGATCCTCTTGCTGTTGTGCTCTCGAAGCCTTGGCCTCAGAAAGAGCCCGATCCACTTCTGGGCCTATGTCGTTACGTTGCAGCATGGAGAGGAATTCCAGCTCATATTCCAAGATAATGAGGCTCTCACGACAGTTATCGGTCCATATTTTATCACCCTGATGCTTGATCTTAGCCAAGCATTCCAGCAAATGAGGTTCAAAAACCTTGTAACTTACGTCCCCGAGACTGACAACGTCAATGGTCATTTGCATCCAACGTTCCAATTGTTCGATGAGCTCCCTCAGTGTCTCAGAACTTGGGGGTGGAGCGGTCGGATAAATGAAGCAGTTCGCATAATCAGTGCGAGTAGAGGTGTGCGGGGCTTCAGATAAGAATTTTTTGATCATCTCTGACGTGGAGCCTAAGATATCCTCTTCCTGCTCACCGATTGTTGCTTCAAGACTTGGAGGAGCGGTGGGAAGCGTAATATCCTCTCTGTTTTCAGGAGATGCAGCATGTGCTGATCGTATCGCGTCTCCCATCAACTTGGTCTTCTTTGAATTTTTGGCTACGACCGGCAGTCGTTTACGCACTCTCCTGTCATACTCGCCTTGTTCAGCAGCAGAAAGTGCCTTCTTACCCGATCTCAGAAGACGAGGTTCAAGAGCAGGCGATTCTGGAATTGGCTTTTCTTCGGGAGAGTCAGCGATCGGTGTTTCCTCTTCGATCTCCATAGGAGTTTCTTCCTTGGGAGGCTCGATGGCGGATAAATTCCTAGGAGCTTCGACAGCCCCAGATGTTTCTTGTTCGCAGGATAGATATTCTTCTACCCTCGGCAAACGAGTGCTGGAAGAACGACTCCTCGAACGATACAATTCCCGAATCTCACTTATGCAGGAGGTGTAAATATCATACCCCGTGACTTGGGAAACTTCTTCATACCAGCTGCGGAAATCGGCAACAGTGGAGCAGCCAGGTGGCGAATTGGGTAGAGTGAATTGCGCATGGGTTTCCCCGGTGGAAAAGAAGTACCATGCACGAGCTCCTTCATATAAATTCCCAATATGAGCCAATGCCGGGTTGGGATTGCCAACATAAAGCTGGTCATATCCGAATTGCCTAGCGAACCGAGAAGGCACGTAAGGCTCAATAAAGCACTTCTCCCGCAAGCGGAAGATCAGGTAGCCCAACCTGATCATAAGAAGCCAGTTGAATGTGCCTTCTTCCAAAGAAGACGAGCCCTCAAAAAGCAAGTCCAGAAAGCGGGCATCCTTCACGTCAGCTCCGTCAAAATCAGGAGCACAACAGAAAATCCGATAACTATCTTCCTGAGATAGGAGTTGTCGAGCCCTGACTATGTAAGAATATGTCCACGTGGCCGACTCTAATCTCTGTACGAAGGGAGTATAAGCATCGTCACCCTCATATACTCCTGTCATCAGTAAGGGGCAATGTAACACAAACCAGGCTACCAAATACGTGTATGGCATTGGTACACGGGGTGGGGGAGCTCTCCTAGCTTTCTTCTTAGTAGCGGTAATTTCTGAAGCGCTGAGAAGTTCTGAGGTCAACATCCTCAGGCTATTTTGTATACAGCCGACCATAGCGGTTAGGAGACTTACAGGTCTTCCATGCGCTAATAAAGTAGCTGGGTACACGACCTCAGCTAATATAGCCTCAGCTGGTTTTGTCGGTACCACGCACCGCTTCAGCCAAATCATGAAGAAGCCTGCGAGAAGAGCCGCATCAGAAATAGGGACTGTGGCCTGGTAGTGGAAACTTTCGAACTCGATACCATCCTCAAAATCATCTTCCATATGCTCTGTTGTGTAGGTGGCATTAGAAGCCTTAATCCGAGCTTTGGCCATCTTGGGAGAGATGGCTGCAACACGAGAGACGGCTGCCTCTTTTCGGTTTAAGTTCTGAAAGAGATATTCTGCCCACGTGGTATGCATGATGCCTCCCCCACGCGTCCCACAGACTTGAGCACATATGTGGAAGTGGCACATCAACTCCCAGAAAGTAGCATAAATTTCTAGGTGCGCCAACCTCAACTGAGAAAGCTCTTCGGTAGTAGGGATGAACTCTTCGTAGGGTGTTTTCCCAAGTGGCAATCCCGACACCGCTTGCATCTCATGAAGAGCAAAACCTAACTCTCCTGTAGGTGTGAAGAATGTGCAGCTATCAGGGTTATATTTCTCCAACATAGTAAAGAAATTATGGAAACTCTGCACAACTCCCCGTCGAACAGCTAATACAGGAATTGTGAGACCCGATTGAGCGAGCGATTCCTTAAGCTCCTCAAGAACAAAGTCAACCATACGGGTCCACCAACCTCCTTCTCCAGAACAAACCCATCCAGGGGATCTGAACGCTTGGGTAGAAAATTCACCATGAGTCATAAGGAATTGGCGAATAAAGATGTTCGCTGGGCGTGGCATCTCCTGAACCAGCTCCTTCTTCTCAAACAAACCAGGTCTCAATCCCTTGAGCTGCCCTCCGATTTGTGTACGAGCCCGTCGACCAGATCCGAACGACACATTTTCCTTCTCTTTGACTATGTCAAAAGTCAGACCCCGACGACGGCTTGCATTCAAAAAGTAGGAGAGGGGATACATCCTCTTCATGTTTGGAAGGAAGAAGTAGCGATTATCAACTTTCCGCAACAGCTTCGAGTCTTCTGCAAGTACGAGGTGATCGTCAATGGATATTCGATCCCCAAATATGAACGCCGGTTTGGAAAACTGGGCATGACCAGCAGGGGTCTCCATGTCCAAATCAGTGATCAAAACTCTAAGAGTTGAACATCAAGGAGACCTAATCATGTTCGTTCTCTCGGAGTCAGCGAAAGTGCAAAGCGGAACTGTGTTGTGAAGACTAAAAGTTTCATTCGCATCAGGTCCGCCAATATACCCAAAATGATGTTCCTGCGAAAACGGCACATTTGGAAGAAGCACTGCACAATCAAAAGCAGATGTTAATGAGCTATCGACATAAAGATAGAACCCGAAACATAATGGGTTAAAGTCTCATGTCAAAATTTCCAACGCGAGGGTCGAGCCCCGCGTCAGAATTCTCAAACGCGAGGGTCGAATCTCGTGTTAAAAATTTGGAACGCGAGGGTCGGGACCCAAAGGGTATCCCAACCCCGCGTTTTCATCCAGTTAGAACGAGTCATCTTCCTCGTTATCAAGAACCTATTTAGGGTTTTCAGAAAACTTGCCAAAGCAAGTTCTTTTAGTCGGCACTTACCACGACAGGGAAGTTCCTGTGACGGCGGGGATGACGACGACGTCCTAGCACGAACAGGAACACCGCCGGCGCCCTCAACCGACGGGGTTTCGGAAGTCGCTCCGGCGACTTTCTTGGAGCTTGAACCCATCCTCCGTGGCGCCATCAGCACAGTGGATCGGAGGAGGCGTTTTCGAACGAAGAAGACGAAGTTCGTCAGAGATCTCGCCGAAGTCAAACGAGATTTCTCGTTCTTGGAAATAGCCGAAAGTAGAAAGAGTCGAATGACTCTTGATGTGACCACTCAGGTCTATTTATAACAGTTGTTAAGTTGTTTAGATGGTTAGGGACTCTAAAAAGAATCCCAACCATTTTAAAAACGTAAATCTTTTACGTTTTTAGATAAAGTCAGTTAAGACTTTAATCTCAACGCGAGGTTCACACCCACGTTCAAACGCTAGGCTCAGACCAGCGTTATGAAGATTCTTAACCTCGCGTTTCACACCTCAAACACAAGGGTCACCTCAGTGTTATAACTCTTCCAAATAGAGAACCCATTCTTGATACTTATTCTCAAAGTTCGTGGATTCTTTCAGCAGAGTGCGTTCAAAACTCTGTATCTTTTCAACACATCAGGTTAATATCACACCTCAGATGATCATCACTCTAACAGAGATTGAATTTAATTATTATCACCACCAATATGACTATAATTTCTCTGTTAGAATCCACTTATCGATTCTCATTAATAGAACGATAAGTCCTCAGAATCACTCAGATTATCGTCAATTTATTAGCTCTCTCCAACAGGGCAATAAGTAACCAGTTTATCAACTCCTTTCGAGGGGGTAATAAAACTACCCAAGATCTTGTTCAAATCCTAAGTATCATAATCCATCATTCCGATGATAAAAATACTTAGTGACCTCCCCCAGCAAGACATAAAAGGATTTTATCCCCACAGACGTCATGTTAAAATTATACCTCTAACACATATCAACTTATCGACTCTCCCCAATAGAGCGATAAGTCTTTAAAATTGCCCCGATCGCAATTTCTTTCCTGTCATGTTAAAATTACACCTCTGACACATATCAACTTATCGACTCTCCCCAATAGAGCGATAAGTCTTTAAAATTGCCCCGATCGCAATTTCTTTCCTGTCACGTTAAAATTACACCTCTGACACAAATCAACTTATCGACTCTTCCCAATAGAGCGATAAGTCCTCAAAAATTGCCCCGATCGCAATTTTTCTCTCTCGTCAAGTTAAAACTACACCTCTGACAAAATCAACTTATCGACTCTTCCCAATAGAGCGATAAGTCCTCAAAATTGCCCAGATCGTAAAATCAACTTATCGACTCTCTTCAATAGAGCGATAAGCCCTCAAAATTGCCCTGATCACAATATTCCCCTTACCAAGTCAGAACTATATTTTTGGCACTTATGGACTTCTTTTAGTGTTTAACACCAAAATAACACAGGAAGGATTCTGCTTTGCAACTCGATTCTGGGAGAATAATCAAGTATTTATCCCTAACAGTTGAAAATTTTCTAGAGTTATCTTACGATAGAAAATTTCTGAGTATTCTTTATAATTTGTTGTCTAAAATCAAAACATAATAAATGCAAAGAACACTAGAGGATCAATATCACTTTTTATTCAAAAGCCAAAAGAAAGTGATACAAGACAAAACTTGTTCTTATCAAAAGAACATAAAAAAAACTAAATTCACTCATGCATCAAGTCAAAAGAGAGGAGTTGAGTCTTGAGTTCAGCTAATTCCTCCTCGTGAGCAGTTCGCACCATAGCTTCAGCCTTGGCCCGGAGTTCATCCGCACTTGGTACGATGATGGCCGCCACTTTGTTCCTGGCCTGTTCTAGGACTTGGGCTTGCGAATGATATTCCAAAGCACCGTTTGCATTCTGGGTGCTGAGGATATTGACAACACTTTCTTCGCGAGAGACTTCAGCCTTTAAGCGTAGGACTTCAGCCTCGGCTTCGACAAGTCTATCACGAAGCGAATTCAGAGAAGCAGTCGAGAGTTCTAGTTCTTCTCGCTTCTGAATGTTACGCTCTCGAAGCTCCGCAACCTGACGTTCTGTTTCAGCCAAGTCTCGTTCTAGTGCTTCTCGGTGAAGTACCTCTGCGACCTGAAGCTTAGCCAAAGCTGACATAATTTGTGGCTGAAGGTCACTTTGACCCATGGTCTCGAAGCGTTGTAATCTCTCTTCCAAACGAAGGATAATCTCGGAACAGCGCTCGAACCATTGAGTGTCGCCCACGCTCCTGACTCCATTCAAGCCTGCCTCCAGAAGAGGTCGAAAGGAGTTCAAAGTTCCTTGACCATTCGTCATGGACTCAACCACCGTCTTCGCAAGGACATTCAGGTATGCTAAAGAGATCTGAAGGAACTTAGGTGCATTCGCAAGCCTGACAACCGCACCTGAAGATACCCCTTCAGCAGCTGAGATCAGTGCGTTAAGACGATGACTAGTAGGCGATCCAGGTGCCGAAGCAGCAGAGGCAATTGAAATATTCAGTTGCGAAGGACTTGAGGTCAAAGTCATCAGAGCCTTCACTTGAGATGAGCTTGGCCCAGCCTCTGTTAGGGTGAGTGAGATCTTCATCACCGCTTTCGGTGAAGTAGCTACCACAGAAGAGTCATGTAAGGTTTGCTCCTGCAAAGGAGCCGACACCTGCACGACCGACTGTTCCGGAAGAGAAGTTGCAGCAGTAGTTTCAGGTAACGCTGCAGGCGGAGCAGTTGCTGTGGGTGAGCCAAGTGTATGTTGCTCTTGTAGAGGGGCCGACGCTGGCGTAGGTTCTTGCTCTAAAGGAGCAGCTGAAGTAGTCCCGGGGGTTGGCGAACCTGCACGAAAAAACGGTCGGAACGCGGAAAAAGCATGCGGGATAAGTCGAAACAAACTTAGCTTACCGGTGAGATAAAAAGGAGTATAACCTGATATTTTATCAGATGGAACCTTGGGAGCATCATCAAAAAGAGTTATGTCATCCATAGAATTGCGCTCCTCATCTTCTGTATCATCACCCGGCAAGTTGCCAACTTCAGCACCCTCACCACCTTTATCTTCGTCAGCTTCACCACCGGTCGAGGAGCCTTCATAATCAACTCGTTCTTCATCATCTTGAGTAGCTAAAGATTCAGGAAGATTGGTGCCAGCAGCTGGTTTAGTCATACGTCCTGTTGTAGGACTAGGACTTAAACCCTCAGCCGGCAGTATTAAGGCTGAAGGAGAAGGAGTTGGATTCTCTTCGAGACCCCTTGGTTCTAATGTTGGAGACTTAGGGAGGTCCATCACTGGAGTAGATTCTTCATCTGTAGCCATTAACTCATCCTCTTCGTCCTCAGGAGGATGATAAGAAGAAGCACCGCCTGAAAGGGCTGGCCCCTAAGAGCGAAGCCTGGTTCTATGCGGTAGGCCCGCTACAGATGACTCCTGTTACCCTTCATCTACAGCAGCCCGGATGGCTTCAGCCATCAACTTGGGTTTTGGTTGGCCTTTGGGAGGAGAATCAACCAGCAGTTTCCGACGGGTTTTCTTATCATACTTGCCGGCTTCTTCTGCAGAAAGTTTTCTTTTCCCCATCGCTCTCGTAATGGGAGGCTCAGCCACACGTTGTTCTTCTCCTGGAGCAGGCTCAGCTGTTTGTTCCTCTTCCTGCCCAACAGGCTGGTTCTTAACGGCTAAGAACTCATCAATCCCTCTCAAACGGGATGTCTTTGACCCCCTCCTTAAAGAATACATGTGCCTAATGTCTTTCAGGCACGATGAATTTATGTTGTAGTTGGGAGTCTGAGAAGTGGCATAATACCAATTACAGAAGCTTATGGAGGTGTAGGAGTGTTGGCAGTCTTGTGGGGAAGCCTGAAGATGGCCTTGGTACAACCTGCTACAGAATAATACCAGGCCCTAGCTCCTTCA
Organism: Asparagus kiusianus; assembly: GCA_022839385.1. Classification (NCBI taxonomy): domain Eukaryota; kingdom Viridiplantae; phylum Streptophyta; class Magnoliopsida; order Asparagales; family Asparagaceae; genus Asparagus; species Asparagus kiusianus. The sequence goes on along the minus strand of BQKN01065630.1, from coordinate 2,969 downwards.
TACAAGTTGCCCATAACCGATAGTTGAGGACGAGGGTTACCGACGTACAACTGATCGTAACCAAATTGGCGAGCAAACCTATAAGGTTGGTAGGGCTCGACGAAACAGTTGACGCCTTACCAGAAGACTAAGTAGCCTGGCCGGATGGAGAGAAGCCAATGGAAAACACCTCCACTTAGCTGAGTGAATCCATTAGGACCGGCTACGTCCTGATATTCTGCGTCATAGATACCGCCCTCGAAATCAGAGAAACAGCGGTAGATATGGAAGTGGGTATCTCGCGCCAAGATTTGGCGAATCCTAACCATATACCCCCCCTTCCCACTTCGCAGACTCTAGTCTTTGCACGAATGGGATGAATGAATCTTCTGGGGCAGAGGCTGCACTCATCAATGAAGGACAGTGGAGCACGTACCAAGCCATCAAATAGGTATATGGCATTGGTACCCTAGGATTAGGAGTCTTGAAAGCCTTGCAACCCTCGGACTCCACCTCTGTAGTGTCAACAAAGTCCGAGGTCAGCTCCCGCAATCCAAATTGCAAACAACCCACCATAGCACTGAGGAGGCTCACAGGCTTCCCGTGGGCTAAAAGAACAGCGGGGTAGATCACCTCAACAGCAAGAGCGTCGATCGGCCTGGTAGGGACGACACACCGCTTGAGCCACAACATCAAATACCCAGCCAAAAGCGCCGTATCAGAGATAGGGAGCAGAGCTTGGTAATGGAAACTCTCGAATTCCGTATGGGCCGGGAAAACATCTTCCTTGGCCTCATTTGTGTAGTGAGAGGTAGCATCATCAATCCGGGCTTGGACTTTCTTCCAAAGTGCTGGCCAATAATCGGGACACTAAGCCCCCCTTACTGGTCAAGTTCTGGAATAAATATTCCGCCCAAGACACTTGTTTAATGCCGCTTCCGCGGGCCCCCGTCAGCTGCATACAGATGTGGAAGTGACACATGACTTCCCATAAAGTAGCATAAATTTCGGGGCTGGCCTTCTTTAAAAGTTGGAGTTCCACCGATCCCGAAACAAATTCTTCATACGGCAAATCTCCAAGAAGAAGACCCGAGACTTCGTGCATCTCGTGAAGAGCGAAGCCTAACTCCCCCACAGGAGTGAAGAAAGTGCAAGTATCAGGGTTATACTTCTCCAGTATAGAGAAGAAGTGAAAGTGGCTCTGGACAATTCCAAACTTGGTGGCCCGCACAGGGACTTTCAAACCAGCCTGGGAGAGGGGCGCATCTAATTCGTCCAAAACAAACTTGGTCATCCGGGTCCACCACACTGTCACTAGAGAATGAACCCAGCCAGGAGTTCTGAATCCTTGCGCGGGAAATTCCCCTCTCTTCTCCACAAACCTCTTAACAAAAGTCCTCGCGGGACTAGCCACTTTGCCAAGGGGATACTCCTTAGCAAATAAACCTGGTCGTAAAGCAGTCACCTGCCGGCCATAACCTGCCGAGCGGACCCCGTGGAAAGTCAAAGTTCCAAGAGCAACTCCATCTTGATCCTTCACCAAGGGCCAATCCATGTGCCTCGGGACGGATGCACACTGAAAATAAGATATGGGGAACATTCTCTCCATGTTGGGCAAGAAAAGGTTGCGGTCTCCAACTTTTCGCAGCCACTTATAGTTCCCGTCATAAGCGGTGTCGGCATCAAAGTCAACAAAGTCCCCGAAGAGGAATCCAGGTTTGACTATTGGCTTACGGTTCGTGTGCTCAAACTTAGCGTCTGTAACCAATATCCTAAGAGTTTCGGGAGAAGCTTGTGTGACTAATTCTGTGCGACTCTTATCCTTAAAACGGAAGACTGGGAGTTCTTGGCGCGAATTGAATGTCATGTTCATGTCCACTCCACCTACATGTCCAAAATGGTGGCGAAAAAGAAGTGGTTCACTGGTATGACGCACTGCAAAACGAAGAAAAAATCAGTTAAGTCAAAAGCAAAGCCCATACGCGAAGGTCAACACCCGCGTTAGCAAAGCTCAGACGCGAAGGTCGACACTCGCGTCAGCAAAGCTCAGACACGAAGGTCGACACCTGCGTCAGCAAAGTTCAGACGCGAAGGTCAAACATCACGTCAGAAAGTTCAGACGCATAGGTCGACCCTCGCGTCAAGAAGCTGAGACGCAGAGGTCGAACCCCTCGTCAAAAATACCAAACGACGGAGTCGAGCCCCGCGTTATTTGAAACGAGTTTCCTCGTTGGATCCAAAGATCAAAACTTGCCGAAGCAAGTTCAACGACCATGAAGGCCATGCTTACCACCGATCAAAGAAAGCTGAGGCGGCACGTTCGCCTGAGCGGCAGCGCCGCCGGCCGGCGCTGACGGTGCCGATTCTCGAGCCGCAGCGGCATCAGATCGAGGAGAACGAGGAGCGGGCTTCTTGGGTGCCATGAGATCTCGTCGGAGGAGATGAACAGTTCTCGCCGGAGATCGAACGAAAATTCTTTCGTTAGAATTTCAAGAAGAGCCGAATGACTCTGATTTGACCCTTAGCGGTCTATTTATAGACGGCTGTGACAGCCTGTCAAATCATAACAAATAGGATTCGAGGTCAGAATCCCGCCCAAACCGACCTTCGCGTTCGGGTCGGTTGAAATTCCAAAACGCTGGGCTCACCCACGCGTTCTAATTCTCAAATGCATAAGCTGTTTATGCATTGGACCATTATAATTGCAGCTTTTTAAAAGAAGAGCTAGCAGCGATCATCAAGGCGACCAAAGCCGGGGAGAAATAGGCGACTCCGCAGGGGAGTCTATTGGAGAAGCACAGATAGATTACAGTCAACAACATTGAAATCATCTGGCTCGATCAGACGAAGTGAGCAATCAATTCACAAGATTTTGGGGTCCAAAGTATTCCGAAAATTCGTCCCAGTCAACCGCGAACTTTCGAAAACTTTGGAGGGGGTTCTGTAGGCTGTCTAAAAATCACAATGGATAGCTAATTAAAACAAGCCCC
>BQKN01065629.1:0-12462 GCA_022839385.1 Asparagus kiusianus | reverse complement strand
TCTTTTTCGTATTTTGATTTTCATTGTAACCGGATCTTATAAAAAGATCGGATTTTTGTAATCGATAAACTATTACAAGAGTGTGCAATGACATCAATGAAGAAAGACGTGATTTTTCCCGCGAACAATCTGGCGACCACAGTGGGAGCCACCGATCTCGCCGACGAGATCGTTGCGTCGCAGCCGCGGATCCTGATCCCGGTCGTGGAGGAGGTCGAATACGAGTTCGACCAACAGAAGTTCGAGGCGTATCTGTCGTCCTCGTCCGGATCTACCTCCTCCCGCAAGTCCAAGTCTCCAAAGTTCTCCTCCAAGAGGAAACTTCGTTGGTACGAAGATGTTGAAGCTACCAACGAAGATCTCGCCCCGTTTGATGCCGAAGCTGCATTGGGTGAGATCTCCCCAACCTCCAACCAGGTCGGATCTGCTCTGGCCAACTCTTCTGCCGTAGAAGGCGTGATGACTCTCTCGAAGAGAGCCCGCCAAAGGCAACGGCAACGCCTTGCGAAACAATTTGCAAAGGCCATGGAATCTGTTGACGGAGTTCGCTACGAGGCGGATCTGAAGAGCAAAAGAGGCAAACAGCCTCAACAGCAGATGAATGGCGCCTCTTCCAAGCCGCCAACAACAGAATGGGTCCGCGTCAAACGGAACCGATCAACGCTGGAAGAACGCATTCGCAAGCGCCGTGTATTATCAGCGCAAGCACGGGCTCGAGTCGAGGAAGCCCGTAGAAGGCTGCAAAAGGAGGTGGCAAAGAAACCGCCCCCAACCCGCCAAGTATGGAGGCCGAAATCTGAAACGGCGATTCAGGTTAAGGCACAATCGCTACAGCTTTCAAAGCAGGTTCAATCTCCGGCGAGCCAACTCAAATCGCCGATGATCCCTACAATTGCTCCGGGAGATCCTGCAGAACCATCTCGAAGAAGAAGGTCAATTTTGGAACGCCTCGGTCCAATCCCCGATGAAAGAGGCAAAGCTCCAATTCAAGATCGTTTGGGCCCGATGAGAGAGCCCCTGGGGGTCGCTATCACTCTCAGCATGACAAGGAGTTCAAAGCAGCTGCGCACACCAATTTGCGCATCGAGGTTTGGGAGCCCGTTGAGAATTCACGCCCACAAAGGCGCGTTTCAAGACGCGTGACTCTCGAAAGCCCAAAGAAGGCAATTCGCCCCCAGAAGGAAACATTGTCGTCCGATGACGATAACGTTATACCTAGGAAATCGTGCCAACACGCGATAGGTTGCTCCGACTTTCAAATTGACGAGTTGTACTATCGTGCTGGGGGTACGAACAGAGCCAGAAAGAGAAGTCCTCGTAGGCTCGAAGCTCAGTGTCCCTGTTCCAAACTCATTCAGGCGGTATTGTCTCAGTGTAATTGCACTAAGACGGTCCCCGAAAGAGTTTCGGTGTTCGAGAGGCTCAGTACCGAAACGCCAAAGCCAAGGCCTACGCGTTTCCGGCGAAGAAGAACGGTGATTGAAGACGGAGAATTGCCAAGGGTCACAGCTAACGTGACCAGCAAAAGGACATCGACACGGGATGATTTCAAGTCGATTTTGAAAGCGTCGCGGCGTCTAACCCGTCTGCAGTCCGGAGCCATCGCACGAGGAACTTATGGTAGGGTTCGGATAAGTCCACCTTCAGAGGATGAGGAATCAGATGCATGCTCTGCGGTTGCGTCTGATAACACTGTATCCAGCGAAGGAGAACCCCGCGAGTCATTCATGATAAGCGCGGAACAAGTGGCCAAGATGCTTGAAGAAGCTATGGCCAAACAACAGGAGACCTTCAGGCTAGAGATGCAGATGGCCATGCAGACTATGAAAGAGATGCATGACCAACAACTCCAGGCGCTGAGGAACCAACAAGGCGAACCAAGCCACCATAATCAGGTTGTTCAAGAAGTTGAACATACGGATACGGATGAAACTCGCAATGCCGATGACCCTCCCATCAACGCAGGGGGTGGTAATGAGGATGCCAACGAAGATACAGGTAAAAACTTGAAGATCAAAAACCTCGAGAGCAAAATCAATACCTTGATGTCAGCTCAAGAGGTGAAGAAAACGGGCATTCCTTGTCCATACCCAAGGGAGTGGGATTCAATCCCCTATCCGGCGAAGTTTAGTCTAATCAACTTCACGCCGTTCGATGGGAAAGGTTCCCCCACCCAGCATTTGATTTATTTCAAATCGCACCTGGGTGTTATCTCCGGCAATGAGCCTCTGATGGTGCGGTCATTTGTTGGCACTCTTCGCGGAGCCGCCTTCGATTGGTACCGCCGCCTCAAGCCAGGTAGCGTGAGCAGCTGGGACGATATGGAGACCATGTTCCTCACCAATTTCTTCGACGATGACACCGAGATATCCATCGGAACATTGCTCGACGAGAAACAAAAGGATGGGGAGTTAGTCGAAACCTTCGTCAAAAGGTTCCGGAACAAAGCGTTAAATTGCCGGGACCCAATCACTGAAGAGTTCATCCTTCAAACTTGCCACAACAACCTCGCATTGGACGTGTTGGAAGCAATAGGGACAGCACCGTCCAATACTTGGAAAGACTTGAAGGTCCTTGGTGAACAAGCCGAACGCTTCCTCCGAAGGAAGAAGGCCGAGAGGAGTCAATCGACGACAAATCCTCCGAACTCGAACTTTGCCTCCCGTGGTAAGGGCAAAACACCTGCAGCAGCTGTTGATGCCAATCAAACGTCACAACAGCAGTCCCGGAGACAACAGCAAAAGACTTCGGATCTGAGGCCTCAAAAAGAATACTCCTTCAAGGACGAAGATGTTCCAGCCATCTTCAAATCTCTCCTTGACAATAACAAGATCAAGCTCCCACCGATCACGAATCAGGAGGAAGCTGACAACACTGTGGATCCGAAGTACTGCGCATACCACAGGAGGATCCTTCATCCCACCAAGGCCTGCTTTACTCTAAAGAACAGTATCCAGACCTTGGTTGAAGCTGGCGTCATAACGCTAGAGTAAGCCAGTCAAGAATGGCGAAACTCCAGTGGGTGCACGAGTATAAACTGTATCCTGAAACTCCGACCGGTATAAGAGTATAAACTGCTTCCTGACACTCCAAAAAGTATACGAGTATAAACTGCTTCTCAATACTCCAATAGGTATATGAGTCTAAACTATTTCCTTTCTTCCACGGGAAGTTCCTGGAGAGTGCCGTGCGTGGTACTCTTAAGGATAACCCGATCATGCACCCAGTTTTGTAAAGAAAGCTGGGGGTCGATAATTCATGTAATGGGAAGTTCCCGGAAGAATGTTAAATATAATATTCTTAGGGATAACCCGATCATTATGAATAAAGTGATAAACACTAAACACTCTTGAAATCACTGACGAATTGTCAGAACCCCGTTTTTGTTAAGTCTTTATCACTTAACATCAGAAACCCCCTTTGAGTAATTTGTACGAACCAACATCTTACAGTGATTTGTACTCTTACTCTCCTTTTTCGCTTGGTCAAACCTTCCTACAGTTAGGACCAAAACCAAATCGAACGATCAAACCTTCCTACAGTTAAGATCGTCTCAAACCTCCCGCTTGGTCAAACCTTTCTACAGTTAGGACCAAAACCAAATTCCCCTCTCGATTCCTTCAATGAACGAGAGGTCCACTTTTAAATTGAGCGATTAAACCTTCCTACAGTTAGGATCGTCTCAAACTTCCCATTTGGTCAAACCTTCCTACAGTTAGGGCCAAAGCTAAAATCCCCTCTCGATTCCTTCAATGAACGAGAGGTCCACTTTCAAATCGAGTGATCAAACCTTCCTACAGTTAGGGTCATCTCAAGCTCCCGCTTGGTCAAACCTTCCTACAGTTAGGACCAAAACCACAATTCATTCTCGATAAACGAGAAATTCATCTTTAGTTCGGCAATCAAACCTTCCGACAGTTAGGGTTATCCGAATCTTTTCGAATCTCGGAGTGGAGATCCCACTCTTAGTTTCACCTTTTCGGATTCTGGGGGTGGGGATCCCACCTCGAGTTTCCTTTCCTTTTTTTTGGGGAATAGAATATAAAGTTCTTCCTTCCCACACCAAATCCTTTTCCAAATTAGGATTCATCCTAGGAATTTTATCCCGAATCCTAAGCAGGGATAAGTCTGCGCCTAACACGCGCTGCCGGTTTAGTCTTTTTTCCGATTGAAAAAGACACCAGATTTCGATTCTGGGGTATTTTATCCTGAAACCTAAGTAAGGATAAGTCTGCACTTAACACGCACTGCCGGTTAGTTCTTAACCGTCAAAAAGAACCCCCGTCCGCATATTCAACATTGTGGTAGGTTGTTATTAATAACACCAAAATCCATGCCTCACACGCATGGGGAATTTCATCCTGAATCCTAAGAAAGGATATGTCGACGCCTAACACGCGTCGCCGGTTTAGTCTTTTTCCGATTGAAAAAGATACCAGAGTTCGATTCTGAGGACCTTTATCCCGAAGCCTAAGTAGGGATAAGCCAACGTCTAATACACGTTGCTGGGTAGCCTATTCCCATAACAATGGCGAAGTCTACGTATTCGAAGTCGTAGCACAAAGTCTAAGGGAGTTCATTCCTTTAGCGCAACGTTACATGCGAACGGATTTAAATAATTCGCATGCTAGCCCGATGCAAACGGTAGTCGGTAAAGGCTAATCAAATCCGTTTAAGGCTGGGGGTTAGCCAAAAACCCTAAAGTCAGCGCCTCACACGCGTCGCCGGGTAGCCTATTCCCGTAACAAGTGGTAAAGTCTATGTATTCAATATCATAGCACAAAGTCTAAAGGAGTTCATTCCTTTAGCACAACGTTGCATGCGGAACGGATTTAAACAATCCGCATGTAAGCCCGATTCAAACGGTAATCGGTAAGAGCACGTCAAATCCGTTGAAGGCTGAGGATTTGCCAAAAATCCTAAGTCAACGTCTCATACACGTTGCTGTTTAGTCTTTTCACAGGAAAAAGACAAAGTCTACGTATTCAATATCGTAGCACTAGAAGAGTTAACTCTTTTAGCTTAACGTCACATGCGGAACGAACTTAAACAATCCGCATGCTAGCCCGACTCAAACGGTAGTCGGTAAAGGCTAATCAAACCCGTTGATGGCTGAGAATTTGCCAAAAATTCTATAAGTACGAGTCATTGACGCATCAATTCTATGGATTGGTCTCGTGACTCGAGTATCCGCCACGCTCCAATACCTTAAGAGCTTAAACTGTGTGTACTCCAGCAGACGTATGAGTATAAACTGTGTCAAACGTCGAACAGCGCATCACAATAAAGCCTGGACGCCGAACAACGCGTCGCAATGAAGCTCCAACGCCGGGCAACGCGTTATAAACAAAGATTCAACGCAGTCAACCGATGATCAGTTCTATGTTGAAACAACCAACTCGAGCTAAAAATCAAGAAATCAAGAATCGGTTTCAAGTTCAAAATTCCAACAACGGTCAGACAATAAATGCAGCACCGGAACCCTTACAGACGTTCGACAAAGCACCGAATAGCCTGAAGGAATTGAAGGAATCCAGAACAGAAGCCATTCCAAAGTCCCGCTACACCGACTAAAGGTTAGGACAATCACATCCAAAGTATTCCAGACTCTTCTATAAAAGAACGAGGCTGAAATATTTTGGAGGGGGTATCTGTAGGCGTATAAAATTGCCTATAGGTCCCACAGCACAGCTCGACACGGTGATTCGACCAAATCGACCATCGGGCGACGTATCCAAGCACGACCGTTAGTCCGCGACACCGAAGCCGGATGATTACGCGACGAAGCGGGATAACGAGGCTACGAAGCCAACAAATCGCACCCAAGCATTGGAATGCATCCACTCGCACGTGGAATCAAACCAACGTTTCGGGGAATCACCGAGTCATCTAAACAAGAGCGAACTCGGTGATACAACGATCGAATCAAGATCAATTCCGGACTCGAACTCAGAAGCGGATTAACTGCCATATTTGGAATCAAGTTAACAAGTCGATTCCAGATCAAGTCAACCACAAACCGAATCAAATCCGAACAACGGAGAACCGAAAACACCGGAAAACGGCAAAACGGACAAACACCCGGGGACTCGGCCCAAACCGAACCAACCCGGGGTGGCTCGGTGGCTGAGCCACCCCAGGGTGGCTCGGCCAAGGCCGAGCCACCCCCAAGGTGGCCGGCAAACCCCCCCCCCTCTCCCCTTGTGTGTTGTGTACATGTGCATACGCACAGGTTCGAGTGGCTATAAATAGGAGAGGTGTTGTTCATTCTAAAATGTTGGATTTGGGAGGAGGCAAAGCCCTGCTGGATTGGAGATTCAAAATTTAGAAAAGATTCAATCTTTGGAGGCTTCAAGACTTGTTCATCCCGATCTGGTGCTCAGCGATCGACAACGTCAAATAAGGCAGGAGTTCGAGAGGACCGGATCGGGAGATCTACGTTGCTATACTCCGGATCTAAGCTTGGTTCTTAGATCCCGAGATTGAGCGGTTGTTTCCTTGGTGAAACAATCCCTCCGGCTATTATCTCCCTTGGTGGAATAATACCCGTTATACTACGTAGATCTGCCCAGATCTGGATCTAGCGGTGGTCCACGGCAAACAACCCCGGCGCAGGCAAAGAACCCACCAAAGCGAGTGACCGCAAAACAGGAGCTCGCGATTCGTTCGACAAACAAGGAAACAAATTGTAATCTTTCTTTTTCGTATTTTGATTTTCATTGTAACCGGATCTTATAAAAAGACCGGATTTTTGTAATCGATAAACTATTACAAGAGTGTGCAATGACATCAATGAAGAAAGACGTGATTTTTCCCGCGAACAATTACAAAATAATTTTGTAGACTTAATAAAAGATGTATATGATTGTTATTAAGTCCATAAACCAAAAAAATTATATTTTTATAAAATTGCATATTTTGCAAACATTTTAAAAGTAAATATAATTTCATTAAACTAAATAAAATTGATATTGATGAAATCATATATATGCATGTAAGTATGAAACAAAAATATGTTTTCTAATTATATTCAATTGTTTCATATTAAAACTTAAAAACTATCAAACCAAAACATATATGTATATATATAACTATATATATACAAAACTAAAACGTGTATGTGTATATATGATTGAGCTTAAAGTACTAACACACATAATATAAAACCTAAAACTAAATTTACCCAAGCTTGTGATCTTAAACGAAGCTCCATCTTGGTACACTTGCGGATGAAGCTTGAACTTGAATCTTTAACTTGAATTACGTAGCTTCACTCCACAATTCCGTCAATCTCCATTGGATACGATCGTGAATGCGTAATTCTATCCATCCTCCAACATGTTGTTTGTCTATATTAAATAGATAAACACAAACACTAAACAAATAACATTAGTGGTAAATTGTTTGTTAAACATCATCAAAACAAAGAGGCCAACAACTGTGGGATCAGAGGGTCAAACTATCTCCTCCTCTCTCAAGAATTTGATTTATAAAACATACAGTAATAGTGTCAACAGAGACAACGTTTCTCATAGAGAGGTTTTCCAATCAAACTGAAGACTACTGAAGTTATTCACAACTCCAATCCCATTTGGTAGCCCTTTTCCCATGTCATGCTGTCGTTGATGGCTTAGCACAGTTGAATCTTGTGATATGGGATTCATTCCGACCCTCCCGTTCATGGACATTACATTATTTGTCATAGCTACCCTTATTCCTCTTGCTGCTTCATGGCTCTTTTAAAGAGAAGAACTTTTGAAACATATGGTTGTTTAATCAGGATATTAGGGCTGGAGATAGATGAACAGGTGCTCGGTTGTTACCTAGGATATGACCGATAGAATTCAGGAACACATCTAGTCACAGATCTGATAGATGTGCACTAAAATCTGTTGTAAACTAAAATTTCTTAAAATCTAGAAATCATCACTAAAGATTGTGATCATGTATATTAACTAGAATACATTCATCAGCCAAAAACAAACTAGAATACAATCCACAGGATTCTAAATTATCTGATCAAACCATATATGATTTATGATTTACAAATGTGAAGTTCTAAATACGAAGAAATGCACAATTCACAAAAGCTGCACAAAATTTATTTTTGTCATGTGTATGTTTTTGGTTTAATGAATATGATATACGTACATCCAAAACTTTTCATAGAATGTGTAGCCTTTCTTAAATAAATTTAAAATTTTTTGATGCTACTTTATTCTTGTTATGCAGGAACTTGGATTTGATTATCTTGGAAGCAGAGAGCAACTTGTCATGAGGTTGCAAGTAAACTGGAATAGTTAAATAGTTGTTCCCTTCTTTCTTTTCTTTCACCTTTTCCTCTCTTTCCATTGAGTTTCTTTTTTTCCATCATGGCTTACAAGCAAACTCGAATATTTAAATAGGCCTTTGAGTGTTGACTTGGAAATGGAAATGAATGTAATTATTTTACAATAGGAGTAAATTCTTTGTTTATCATAATATGCAATTTGTTTGGAGTATAATTTAATGTTTGGTTTCTTTGTTAATGTGAATAGGAGAAAATATTTTGTAGATGTTCAGGTTCAATGTAGGCTTGTAGTTAACAAAAAAGGATATTACTTTTGATGATGTAAATTAGTGTCGAAAAAAGTATACTTTTTACCGACGCATAATTATGTGTTGCCAAAAATTATACTTTTGCCGACGCTAAATTACGTCGCTAAATTTTTAAACTTTTAGCGACGTACTAATTTGCATCACTAAGAGTAACACTTTTGCTGACGCTAACTTGCGTCGCTAAAAGTAAAAATTTTAGCGACGAATAGTTTTGCGTCGCTAAAAGCCATACTTTTACCGATGCATTAGCTTTTGCTGATGCTGCGTGCATCGACAAAAGTATAAGTTTTGTCGACACACTTTTGCATATGAAAAAATTCTGTATACTTTTGCCGATGCAAAATATTATGCGTCACTAAAAGCTGTACTTTTCCCGACGCATTAAGCGTCACCAAAAGTGTTGACTTTTATCGACGCAGTATGTTTGCGTCGCCAAATATTTTCCTTGTCGCACTTTAGGTGACATGTTAGCGACGCTGTATTTTACGTCGGGAAAGATTTTTTCTGATGTTTTTTAAACTTTTGCCGATGTTTTTGTTTCGTCAACAATGCTATATTTTGTTGTGGTGATATATGAAATTATGTGGAGAGTAAATATAGAGACAGGGTGAGAGAAAACATATATTGCTATCATCTCATTCATCTTCATCAATCCTATGAATTATGCGTTAGTCGCGGGGTGATATGCAGGGGACTTCTTACTATTTCGGCATGGTCGCCCTCTAGCCGTTGTCTGAAAATAAAGATTAGATGTATGACAATCCTTCCAAAATATCCAGGATATGTAATCTCTAAACAAGAGATTTATGTTTTCTTATTTTTATGCATGGTTTACATTGGTATTAGAGCGAGATTAGGGTTGCTCGCATGTTTGATCTTCTTGTTTTAGGGTTGGATCTATTTTTTCCTTGCATTTAGAGTTTGTATAGAATAGATCTAGTTTTTTTATGGCATTTTTGGTCACTTGAACATATAAAATTAGTATTTTTATATACCAATAATATATTTTTTATGAGAAAACTAATTTTGGATGTAAAAATCTAATTTTTGACATATGGGATGTTAAGTCTATAATAAAAAGATTCAACCTTTGTGAATTAGTGGGAAATTTTAAATTAGGGATTTAATTAAAAATCATTTTAAAATCTGAAATATTTTATAAAAATTTACAAACTTTTCAAAAATTTTTGAATTCTTTAAAATTTCTAAAAATAAAGCCAAGATCCCTCGTCACCGGTGTCAAGGGCGCTACAGCAGCATGATCAGGGGAGGGCAACTCCGATGCTGAGTACCAGAGGCCTGCTACTATCGGTGCTATTTTTAAAAGAAGAAAAAGAGAGGGTGGGTTGCAGCAATGCTAGGTTGCTACCGCTGACTGCGATGTAGCGCTACTAGCCAATGATGTCGTCACTGTCATAATCTAATTTATCCCCCAGGGTTTTTAAAACCCTAGGGTTAATTGGTAACTAAAATATTTTTTAATTTGTTTTATATATTCTAAAAATTATAAGAATTATTTTTAAATAAAAATGAATAAAAATAAAAAAATATCAAAAAATTTAGAAATAATATTATTATTTTCTTCAGAAATTTTAAAAATTTCTAATGTAGGGCCTATTTGACTTCATAATAGAGTTTTTTTTTGAACTTTAGAAGTTCAAGAAAATTATTTTTATACACTAGAAAATTTAATTATATAATCCTAACAAAATCTTAGAGACTTTGATAGGTAGATGTTTTAGTGGAAGCACCAGGATGCATACTAATTTCAAAAGAAATAAAAAGATCCTAATGAAATTGATAAGATAAATTACATAGTCTAATGTAAAATTAAAATTGTTTGTTCACGTTTGCCATGCCGCATGCTCAGATGCGTACTAGAATATATAAATAAATTATTTCAAGTGGGAATCTTTGGGTAGAGATGACACTATGATCTAATGATCTAATCTTATCTATCTTTAAGAAATTGGATATTCTATTTTTAAAATTTTATAATAACTTTAAAAATTATATTTTTAAATACCGTAGTTGAGGCCTTAGGCCTTCTTCTCTTTATTTAGAAATTAATTTTATTGTCGGTATAAAATGCATGGTAAAATGGAATGTTATTAAGGAAAGAACAATAATCAACATAAATGTCAGTAACCTTAAAGTATTTGTAATTAGAGTAAATTAACTCTTCTCTTAAAGTACTAAAATATTTATTCTGATTTACTAAAAATCAATCTATGACTTGGTTGCTTGGAAGATAGTTGAATCTTCTCTTAGAACCAAAAGTCGCATGTGTATGAGGGTGTTCGATCTCTTTGTTGGTGATCTCTTTCTTGGTGGCTCTCTCTAGTCTGCTTATGAGTGTTTGAGCATAGAATGAACAATCTTCTTCTCCTTTTATGCTAAGAGAGAGTTAATGGTCATTAATTGTAGATTAAGTGGCCATTAAAATAGTAGATATTAGGAGAACGATTATCCCCTTGAAAATAGCTCTTAAACGGTAAAATTTACTAATTAATTTGTTGGCGAAGCTCACTGAAGACGTTTGGGCAATGCTCACTTGGATGTGGGTGGGCCATCATTTCTAAATCGTAGGTGATGTGATCCATGTCAGTAGATGTGGATGAAGTTCGTTGATTAATTAGTTGGTATACCTCACTGGAGAGTTCAAATTTAGCACAGAATTCGACTCACGACTTGGTTAACTCAATGACGCCTTATGAATCAGCCCAAAGTATAAATTGGGTGTTAACTTACTCTTGACTCGATCTTGTTTCGGACTCGTTTCTTTTATAGAAGAGACCGGAATACTTTGGATATGATTGGTCCAACCTTCAGTCGGCATAAGGGACCTGTGGGTCGCTTCAACTCTCGGCTCCTTCGATTTTCGGTTTATCCGGTGCTTTGTCGAATAACCGAAGTTGTTCCGGCGCTGCGTTTATCGCCTGGCCGTCGTTGGAGTCTCGAGTCTACAGCTGATGAGTTGAGTTTGGCTCGTGTCATTGAGTTGACTTTTGAACTTGCTATCCCCGTCACATCGTGTTGACCTGGAGTTTCGGATCACTGGGGGTTGACTTTTTGTCGCAACGCACCGATTTGGTGTTGACCTAGGGTTACGCGTTGACCGGCGTTCGCCCTTAGGGTTTTGAACCGCATGGGTTGACTTTCGTCGTCACGTGTTGACTTTCGTCGCCACGTGTTGACTTTCGTCGCAACGCGCTGTCCGGCGTTGACCTAAGGTTACGCGTTGACCGGCGTCTACCTTAGGGTTTTGGAACCGCTTGGGTTGACTTTTGTCATCACGCGTTGACTTTCGTCGCCACGTGTTGACTTTTGTTGCAACGCGCTGTCCGGCGTTGACCTAAGGTTACGCGTTGACCGGCATCTACCTTAGGGTTTTGAACCGCGTAGGTTGAGTTTTGTCGTCACGTGTTGACTTTCGCCGCTGCGTGTTGACTTTTTGCTGCAACGCGTTGTCCGGCGTTGACCTAAGGTTACGTGTTGACCGGCGTCCACCTTAGGGTTTTGAACCGCGTAGGTTGAGTTTTGTCGTCACGTGTTGACTTTCGTCGCTACGTGTTGACTTTTTGCTGCAACGCGCTGTCCGACGTTGACCTAAGGTTACGCGTTGACCGGCGTCTACCTTAGGGTTTTGAACCGCGTAGGTTGAGTTTTGTCGTCACGTGTTGACTTTCGTCGCTACGTGTTGACTTTTTGCTGCAACGCGCTGTCTGGCGTTGACCTAAGGTTACGCGTTGACCGGCGTCCACCTTAGGGTTTTGGAACCGCTTGGGTTGACTTGTGGACTTCATCCGCACATTCACAATTAGTGTTGAATTTACACGTGTGGGATTCGGAAATAGAATCAGG
>BQKN01065628.1:61448-77044 GCA_022839385.1 Asparagus kiusianus | reverse complement strand
CTTAGTGTTGCCCCTTGGCGGTGATACTAAGAAGAGCAAATATCTCGATTTATCTGAGATAGGAGCTATGAGTTTCTAGATCTCCCGCGGATCAACGAAACTCTGCCGGATTTTTCCAAAACGGATCTGATCGACCGGTGGTCCACGGATATCAACATCCCCGTCACAGGCAAAAAACCCACGCAAGCAAGAGACCGCAAAACAGGATCTTGTGTTTATTTTCCAGAGAGTTGTAATCATTTCTTTGTTATTTGAATTCATTGTAACGGCTGAAGTTCTAATGAAATCAATGATGAAGGCAACTTTTCCTGAAAACACCAGCGGATCTAACCCTAATTCATCCTCAAATGACTCTTCAAATACTAAGTCAAATACACAGGAATCTGACTCGCACTCTCCTTCTTGTTGCTCATTGGATATTCCCTGAATGAAGTTCACTTCTATGGGTTAATCAGATGGATCACTAGGCTGCTTTCATAGGTTGAAGATATTAAGGTCAATAGTCATGTTCCCAAAAGATAGTTTCATCTGACCCCTCCTACAATTGATCGAAGCACTTCAGGTGGCTAAGAATAGTCCTCCTAGAATGACTAGGATTTAACTTTTGAGATTGGAAACGGACTGCATTTCCAAGATAATAAAATCAACAGGAAAAATAAACTCTCCAACCTTGATCAAAACATCCTCTACCTCTCCTTTGGGAATTTTTACGGATCTATGAGCTAATTGTAGAGTGCATCTTGTCGGTTAAGTTCTTCTACACCTAGCTATTGATAGACTGAATAAGGAAGGATGTTGACGCTGACTCCTAAGTCTAGAAGTACCTTATCAATGCTAGTATTACCTATGACGCATAAGGGTCCTTATACTTTAATGGCATGGGTTTCGAAAAGATTTCACCGAGGTTGGAAGCTAAGAAGACTTTCTTGGGGACATTGGTGGTTCTTTTCTTAGTGCATAAGTCTTTCAAAAACTTTGCATAAGAGGGGATTTGCTCAATTACGTCTAGAAGAGAGATGTTGATTTTGACCTGTTTAAAAGTTTTTAGGATTTTCTTAATCTGTGGGGAGTTTTTCCTAGGTTAGAGTCTATATGGAAAGGGGGCAACGGGCCTATACCTATCTAGATCAGGATCAATCTCATGTTCAGCTTCTTGGTCATCAGAAAAAATTACTTCATTAGAAGAAGTCTATTGGATGGGAGAAGGGGTTTGATCCGGTAGGCATTCTAACTTAGTTGTCTATCTGTTTTCCTGATTACAAAGTGTGAATTGCATTCACATTGGCTGGTTGGGTTGAACTGGATCCATTGTCTTTGGGGATAGCAATAGGTTGACTTGAAAATTATCCTTTCTCTCTCTCGCTCACGGCAGTGGCTAGTTGCCCAAGTTGGGTTTCTAACCGAGATATGGCTTGAGTGTTCGAGTTGAGCACTTGGCCGGTTGTTAGCATGAAGGAATTCAGAGTGGTGGATGACTGGGTCAACATGTTGGTGGTTTGTGTAGAAGCTTTAATCATAGCCTCTAAACCCTTTTCTAAGACACTTAGACGTTTGTCATGATCAGAACTTGAAGGATTCGTAGGCTGATGAGGATGAGGATGTTGGTTTGGAAAAGGTAGGTTAGCTTGTTGAAAATTGTTTGGTGAGTTGAACGGAACTGTATTTCCCCTAGGAAATTGTTGGTTTGAAGCGGGAGTGAAAGTTTGATTTCCGAAGGGAGTCCTTGATTCCATGCAAAGTTGGGATGATTTCTTCAGCCTGGGTTGGAGAAAATGGATCATTTCTAGGATGCTAGAATACAACCTTCATCTGTTCTAATGAATGGTTGTTTCCTAGGAGAGGGCATTCCTCTGAAACGTAGGTAGGAGGCTGACAGTTATAACATCGTGGGATAGAAACATGATTGATTTGAGCCGGAGCTCGTTCTTTAATTTTTAAGGCTTCTAACCTCCACAAAATTATCGTCATCTTTGTTTCAGAAGTAATGTTTGACTCCAAGGAAAGACCACTAGACTTAGGTTAGGAAACTGATGCAACTCTGTCATCATAGTGTTCCCACAGCATGATTTTTTCGGATAGACTCTCTAGAAATTCCCAAGCTTTGTCGGTATTCTGTTTTATGAAATCTCCTTGGCACATGGATTCTAAAGAAGTCTTTGAAGAATAGTCCAATCCTTCATAGATTATTTGGCGTAATCGCTATTTCTCGAGACCTTGGTGAGGACATTGGATAAGAAGATCCTTAAACCTATCAAAGTACTTCCAGAATGGCTCCCCCGGGATAATTTTAAAGTTTTGCATTCTATTTCTAAGCTTTACCATTTTATGAATTGGAAAAAATTTCTTGAGAAAAATGATGACAAATTCATCCCAAGTTGAGATGGAATTTTTGGGCAAGCTATACAGCCATTTTTTTGCCTTGTCTTGAGAGCAAATGGAATAAATCCGAGTTTGATTGCATCTTTAGTTAATTCTCTCATTTTAATCATAATACACACTTCCTCAAATTCGGAGATAAAAATATAAGCATCTTCAGTTTCATTTCTGAGAAATTCGGGGAGCATATTTATGTAGTTGGTCGAAGCTAAAAAAATTGTTCAATTTGCTTCGGGGAACCTTACGCAAGAAGGGATTGCATTTCTAGTAGGATAACACACATCTTGGAGAACGGATTGATTAGCCATTTCTTCAATTGGTTCAACACGAATTAAACGATGAGTATTACCCCTAATCCACATTCGCATACACCAAAACAACTTCTTTTTATAATTTTTTAAGGGGGAAAATAGTTTTTTTAGAATATGAGAAGAAAAAGAAATAAAGGAAAATCCTAACTAAAACAAATCAAAATCAATCACTTTTCAATCATTCTAACTCTAGGGTTAAGCCTAAGTCAACTAGACCAGCTCCTAACCAAAAATTCCTAAAGTAAAAAGATTAAAGTTTTACCTGGGTAGCTAACCGGGTAAGGATAGTACTAGAGGGTGATCAGAGATCAATTAAGTATCTTGTTCCTTGCGGAGCGCTTTACGCAACCCCTAAACCTTACTAGACACCAACTAATGCAAGAAAACTTGAACCAGTTCACTTAGAGATTTTTTGTTCCTTATTGAGCTCGAGTCCTTAGAGGCTAACATCTAATGAGTTTTAAGAATGCTTGAGTTTGTGTAGTGAGGAATTAATGATTTATGGGCTACGGAAAGGGTGATGAAATCCCTCACCTTATCTTTATTATGAGGTTTTGCCCTTAAATATTGTTTCCGTCAAAAGTTGCTGTTTTCATTGCTTTCGAATCTGTTACAACTTCAAGCGTTATAACAAAATCAAATGAAAAGTCGATCTTTTTATAAGATCTACTTGTGCAATAAAACAAAGATTACAATTTTATCGAAAATAAACACGAGATCCCGTTCTGGTGCGGTCTCGCTTGCGTGGGTCTTTTGCCTGTGACGGGGACGTCAATATCCATGGACCACCGGTCGATCTAGATCTGATCCGATAAAATCGGACAGAGTTTCGTCTATCCGTGGAGGGATATAGAAACAGAACTTCGTCGATCCGCGTGAGATCTAGAAGTTTTAAAGCGTATATCTCGGCTAAAGCGAGATAGTAGCTCTTCTTAGTATTACCTGCGAAGGGTAAGACTAAGGGGACGGGTGATGAAGGCTTGATGAAGAATTCTCACTCCTCGCTCCGGCAGGGATTCACCGCTCCTCTCCCAAATTTCAGATCTCAAGGATAAAGCTCAAGATCTGAAATTTCCTCCAAGCTTCAAAGCTCTAGCCTTGCTCTCCCAAAAATCCGCCCTTTGAATGAGGACCCAAGGGGTCTATTTATAGGCCAAGAGGAGGCCTAGGGGCTGCCTCTAACAAATATTATCCGTAAAAAAGCCTTGAGACGCCTACGTGTCCGTGTAACAAACTTGAGACGCCCACGTGTCCGTGTAACAAACTTGAGACGACCACGTGTCCGTGTAACAAACTTGAGACGTCTACGTGTCCGTGTAACAAACTTGAGACGCCTACGTGTCCGTGAAAAATCCTTGAGACACCTCCGGGGCGTAAGAAATCCTTGAGACACCTCCGGGGCGTCTCGGTGTGGCCGAGACACCCTTGGGGTGTCTCGGCCTGGCCAAGACACCCTTGGGGTGTCTCGGCCAAGCCAAGACACCCCTTGGGTGTCTTGGTTTTACCAAGACACCCCTCGGGTGTTTCGACCTCGCCGGGATACCCCTGGGTGCCTCAGTTCAGTCCGAGGCTCTGTCGTTGTTCCGCCGTTGATTCGCCGTTGACCTGCTGTTGACTTTTCGTTCCAACTTGGATTTGAGTAATTTCGGATGCGTTGGAATTCTGACGAAGAGCTCTGTCGATCCCGATGGTTGGATTATCAGTGGGGTGAACGGGACACGAAGGGCGTTGCTCCTTTTGCAGCGGTTGCGGGGTTCTTGGTCAGTCCGTATCCCTGTTATTCTGAAATTCTGTCAGCTCACGTAGTCCGTCGGTTCACTTCAGGCGCTCACCGACGTTGATTGAACTCTTGTGAACCAGGTAGTGACGTTCATCGTCGTTCCCTAACACTGAGTTGTTCGTGGGGACCTATCGGCAATTTTTGATGCCTACAGATACCCCCTCCAAAGTGTTCCGGACTCGTTTCTTTTATAGAAGAGACCGGAATACTTTAGATATGATTGGTCCAGCCTTCAGTCGGCATAAAGGACTTGTGGTTAGCTTCAATTCTCGGCTCCTTTGATTTTCGGTTTATCCGATGCTTTGACGAATAACCGAAATTTTTCCGGCGCTGCGTTTATCGCCTGGCCATCATCGGAATCTCGAGTCTACAGCTGGTGAGTTCAGTTTGGCTCGTGTCGTTGGGTTGACTTTTGAACTTACTATCCCTATCACATCGTGTTGACTTGGGGTTTCGGATCAATGTGAGTTGACTTTTCGTCGCAACGCGTAAAACGGCGTTGACCTAGGGTTACGCGTTGACCGGCGTTGACCTTAGGGTTTCGAATTGTCGATAGTTGACTTTTTGTCACGACGCACTGAATGGCGTTGACCTGGGGTTATGCGTTGACCGGCGTCTACCCGAGGGTTTGGAATCGCCGTGCGTTGACTTTTGTCGCAACGCGCTGACCGGCGTTGACCTGGGGTTACGCGTTGACCGGCGTCTACCTGAGGGTTTGGAATCGCCGTTCGTTGACTTTTGTCACAACGTGCTGACCGGCGTTGACCTGGGGTTACGCGTTGACCGGCGTCTACCTGAGGGTTTGGAATCGCCGTGCGTTGACTTTTGTCGCAACGCGCTGACCGGCGTTGACCTGGGGTTACGCGTTGACCGGCGTCTACCCGAGGGTTTGGAATCGCTGAAAGTTGACTTGTGGAACTCATCAACGTATTCAACAATCGGTGAAGAATCGGCGTTCCCGAAAGAAATCGGGGGATCAGAAAAACGTTCGGGGGTCAAAACCGGGTCAAAACACCCCCGGGGTGTCTCGGCAAGGCCGAGACACCCCTAGGGGTGTCTTTGGCTCGTGGTCCCCCCCCCCTTTGGTTGTTTTGTCTTGTTCTTCCTTTGTTTTACTTGTTTTCCCCCCTTTAATTCAAAATTTCAAGAGAGATTTGGCTCCAAAACCGAATTCCCTCCCCCTCTATTTCGGTTTTGTGTTCTTCTTCTCCCAAGCAAGCTATCCTCCATTGATTTCTCCTCCAAGAACCCAACAACCCCTCAAGAGGAGCTCGGATTTTGGGTGAGCTTTATTGGCCGAAAGCTTTCTCCTCTAAGTAGGGTTCTTTCCTCCATTTTCAAGCTCAAAGGAAAACCCCTTTGATTTGGTAAGTTTCCCTTCACAATCCTCTTATTTTCTTGTAAAGATTGCACCTTTATGCTTGTAGTAGATAAGGGTTTATGTATGAACTATGCTTTTGGGGGGTTTTGTGCAAAATTTGCAATGGGTCAATATGGCCGAAATTTTGGGGGTTTTATTTGCAAAAATGAGACTGAAATTCGTGGGGGCTTTTATGCAACAATGGAACTGAAATTTTGGGGCTTGGATTCATGTCCATTTGATCAAGAAATGTGGGGGGTGCTTTATGCAAGAGGATCAAAGAGTTGTTTTGAGGGGTTTATTTGCAAAACAGCCCATAAATGTTTTGGAGGGGCTTATTTGTAAAAAGGCAGCGACTTTGAGGATGAAATCCAAGGAGTTTAGACCCCAAGCTCATGATCAGATTTTTGATAAAGGCATGTGGAGACCTAATGAAAAATTTGTAGAGGGGTTTTTATGTAAAATTGGCTAAATTCTGCAAAAGGGCTTATTTGCAAAATTTAACCAAAATTATGGGATATCGGGGTGCTAGATGATCAAACATGATGACCATGACCCAGATCACGCGTGTCCTTGACCCGAATTTGGCCTTGAACACGGGGGGGTATTTTGGGTATTTCACCAAAATTCACCGCAAAAACGACAATTATCGTTTCGCGCGCACGAAATTTGTAGGTTTAATTAGACTTCAACTATAAAATCCTATTTATTTATAGGATTTTGGTTCAAGTGCTTAATTTCCCTTTTTTCAATATTTCGTGTATTCATATTGTACCTGATGTACTGCTTTTTATTGCAGGTTTGCGATGTCTCCTCGCCGCGCTCGGCCTTCCAGGAGTCGCTCCCATTCGCAGCACAGCGAGGAGGAGGCTCCCGCTACATCTTCTTCTGCAGCCTCTTTCTTCGGGGGTGAGAATTTGTATTTCTGTATCCCGGATTGACCTCTTCGCGGGTCATGAAGGAAGAACCGATACCCCTCACGCGGGGGTTAAGGTTTCGGACTTGTTTTGCTTAGCCAATTCAAGTCTTCGGGTATATTGTGGCGATCTCGTGTCGTCTTACACCTTACAGGTCGGTGTATGTTATCACGCTATCCACGTGATGACGTATACCGTCCTCCCGGTGTAGGGCACTCAAAATCGTCTCTCCAATTTCCCGTGAGTAATCTCATCTCGCCTTTATGAGATAGATTTTCTGACCCTATGCTTTGTTGCAGTCGAGTTTCCCGGTGGTAGCCTTCCTTCTCATGCCAATACCGGTTGCAGCCATGAGGTCTTCTCTTCGGCTTCTGTTAGGCAGGCCATTGATCCGCTCCCGCAGTTCGACAGAGATCGTTCAGACGAATCCTGTTGCTTGATACGGGATGGAGGGCGTCACTGTTTACGCCAACTTATCACCGATTCTCCCCTTACCGCGGATTCTTCGTCTACCCGGGCTTTGAAGAAGCCAGATTTTCTGTTCGGAGATCATACCGAGGATCCCGCCACATTGGCTCTCACCGAGGAGCATTGGCTGACTCTTGATGAAGGAGCTCTTTTGTACATTCCCTCCGTTCCTCGTCACTGTTCCTTCACTCATCTGGAAGGACAGGCCGTGGAGCGACGGATGTCTTGACACCTCACTGATGACGCTGAACGAGTTCAGTGCGGATATGCTTCTCATGGTAAGACTCCTGGTTCTGGCGGATATCATCATGTTCGTGGCCTTCGACCCGGGATCATGGGTCTTGACACTGCACCCCCAGGCGAGGTGTCAGCGGCTGCTCCTACCGTGAGGAATCGTCTGGCTCAGCTTGGGAGAAGACTACCTCCACCAGACTATCGATGCTATGGTTGGGCTTCTTCATTGGCCAAGGGATGGTGGACCCGCATGACCGGTTACGTCTTGGGCCGCTGGGAGAAGGATCTGAAGAATAATGGCTTGTATGCACCTATACGAGCTACCATATATGGACTCCCAGTTAGCTGCCGCCATTTCTTGGCATTGTTGGAGATGTATATGCCATATAGCAACACATTCCTGACCAGCGATGGAGAGTTGGGGTTGGCCCTCCATGAGATGCATCAGGTTTCCGGTCTTCCGATGGGAGATTACCCCTATCAGGAGTACTTCCCTTCGAACCAGCAATTGGGGTGGTTGAAGAAAGATAACCCCGATATGTATGACACTCTCTGGTACCTCACCTGTTATTATTACACCTCCTTGATCCAGAGTTCTCCTCCAGCAAAGACGAAGAAGAAGGTCAGCTTGAAGCAGTTTGCTTCATATTTGTTCCAGAATTTGGAGGGTGATTCCAGCGGGTCCATCCGTGAGCTAGATGTCCTGACCTTCACCGCTATTAACGAGTTGATGGAGAAGAGCGAAGCTCGTTCCTATACCATTGCCAGTGCTGAGGGAGCCTTTCGTGCAGGGACCAAGTTTCGTTCGTTCCTCCGCCGTGCACAGAAGTCTATTGAGCCTCGGTTTCTGTTAGCAGGCTACCTCGCCCTCTGGTTGAAGAAGTGTGTTGTTCCGCATCAGTCTTCAGACGCCCTACCTCTCGAGGTGCTCTTCCCCGCGGTTCAGCTAGCTTATGGGAAGGAACTTTCCTTGCTTCCCGCGATGGTTGCCAGCATCCATTGCGGGCTTAGGAGCGTGGTTAGTAGTTTTACTCAGGTGGGCCCTGAGCCATCTACCGAGCTTATTTGTCCTAAGGTCGAGCTTCCCTACGCATACCTGATGGCGTGGCTCGTTCTTCATCGTCCTGACTTGATGTCAGCGCCCAGTGTTGTTGATGTTCCCATCCCATTCATGCAGCTGTTGGAAAGGAGCAAATGGCTCGGGAAGAAATTCAATGATGTTCAGCAGGAGCTTCAAGTTCGCAAGAGCTGGGAGTTCTTCAAGTGTTTTCCTCAGTTTTCGGGTCGCTATGGCGACGTGCTGACCGATGATGAGAAACCCAGGAGTAACCGAACCATTCTCGACATTGGTTGTTTCCGCTGGTTGGTGAACATCCGTGTTGGGTATCTTGTCTTCCGGGTGAAGAGCCGATGCTACATAGAGCCTTACCTCCCCTGCCGTTTTGCTCGTCAGTTCGGCTATGACCAACTATATGTTGGGAACCCCAGCTGTGGTTTGAAGGTTGAGGGAGGGCTCATTGACGGTGTACGAGCATGGCTGTGGACTATGGTGGGCTGCACTAGAGCCCATTTCGCTCTTCCTTCATATAGACGCAAGCCGATGATTACTTTCCTTAGCTGCAAGTGGTTCCTTTCTGCCTATGAATTCATAGGTGTGAGGAGCCTTTCAGAGTTGCAGTCCGATCACTCGGTCTAGGCTGCCATGATGGCTGATCGTAAGGCTGAGCTTGCTCAGAAGCAGAGGAAGAGACCTGCCAAGCCCTCTCTCTCCAACAAAGATGATGAAGAGCTCCTTCCTACGGATGATGAGGACGCAAGTTCTGAGGAGGAGTATGTGGATATAGACACCGACCAAGCAGAACTTGGTGCAGGTTTGTCATGCCCTTTAATTTTCTTTCTCAACTCCAATTGGTATCAACGAAATACCTTGTTCGTTTAATGAAATGAACATTATCATTTCAGGTAGGACTGTCAACGATCATGGGCCACTTGCTTCCCGTTATACGAGCTCGGGGCCCGACGACCGAGCTCCGACGTGTAGCGAGTCCGTGCATGACCGACCTGTTGGTCCCAGGAGGGCTGGTACTTCGAAGAGGAAGAAGACTACTCACAAACCATCTGTCGGTCAGCGTCCTTGTGGAGCAGATTTAGGAGACGTTGCCGATGGAGAGGAAGGTAACATCTTTTTGAACATACCTTTATCACTTCAAAGTGCTTTACCTTTGGGATTCATGATCATGTTTTATGTTCCAGGGATCTTTGAAGAGGGTGAGCTTCCACCGGATCCAGTATTCCCTGGACCCGACAACATGGATTGCTTCATGCAACAAATGTGCGACGCTCTTCGTGATGGCTCGCTGGGCATTGATCTAAACATTGATCTTGAGCCGGCGAGTAATGTTGAGCCCACCGTCCCATATTCAGGTATATCTCCGTTCGATGATACCCTCTTCAATAGTTAAGGAATTCATCCTTATTTTGCGCTTTGCTCTCTTTCAGAATATCTGACGAACCCAAGAGCGAATATTGGGGAAAGAGAATCTTCTGCTCATGCTGCAGGTATTTCTTTTCCCCTCTTCCCTATTTCCTTATGCATCTTTCCAACATTTCGGTTGTCTTACAGATGTCGTGATGGAAAAGCCAGCTGAGGATGGAGCTTTTCCGGATACAGGTTTCGAGGTACAGGGGCATGCTCCTGAACCCAGTTTCTCGAAACCCGATGCTGGATTATTGGCCGACATGTTGGCCGAACAGACTTCCGGAGGGACTGTGAGACCACTCTTTGGGAGTGATTCATTCATAGGTATATATCCGATTCCCTTTCATTTTCTTTTTCTTTCATCCCACTTTTCTTTATTTGTCTAAATTTCCATTTTGACTAATAAAGAAGTGTAACTATAGGACCAGGCGCTGTGCCTGATACCACCATAGCTTCGGGCGTTTTCCCACCTCCGCCGAGTGGTACGACTGATTTGCCCACGGGGGTTGATATACCCTCCATGACCAATCCTGTCGTTACTTCGGAGTCTGTCGGACCTCAACCCGAGGGGACTTCCACCGGCATAGGTATACCTCGAACTTCCCCTTCGGGTTTTCTGATTGTATTTGATAGTCCCTTAGCTTCCCCTTCTTGTTGCTTGTAGGATCCCGATCCTCTCTATACAAGCGTGTCCACGCTCTTTTGGTCGATACCGATCCAGACAGAGACGTTTTCCGTATGGATCTTGGCTTTTTCACGGCCTTTTATAACGGCATGATCGAGAAGCTTCTTCACAGAGAGTACTATTTCGATCAGTTCAGGCGTTCTTTTTCTCGCCACATGATGATGATGAGGGAAGAAGGACACCCGGAGTTGGCCGATTCTTTCACTGTCGAATTCGCTGTTCTGGAGTCAGAGATCCGAGAGCTGAGGGAGTTGAAGGATGGTGGAGCTTCCTCTTTTGTATCCTCTCAGATGGAGGATAGGCTAACGCAATGGCATGACCTGAGATCTTCCATCGGCAGCGAGCTTCGATCACGTGAGCATTCAGTTGTGCAGCTGATGGCTACCTTGGCGAAGAAGGACGCCAGCAGAGCCGAGTTACTCAGCTCCCTGGATTCCACCCGTGAAGAGATAGCTAGGCTGAAGGAGGCCTTAGGGCGCGCCGAAGAGTCCGCTACTATTATCGCCGAGGACCTGGCTGGATTAGAGCGTTCTCGTGAATGGACGCTCGATAAGCTGGGATCGACACAGGAGGGGTTGATGAAGCTGCAAAGTGAAGCCGTGGAGGTCCTAAGCAGTTCCAAAGACTCTGTCCGAGCTAGCCTGCAGGCAGAACTCGAGCAGGGCTACATGGATAGGCTCTCTAGTTTAGAGTCCCATGTTCTTAGCCGTCAGTTGCCTTCGGGCTAACGAACTTGTTGTTGTATGCTTTTGGCTTGATCTATTACTAGAGACTCCGCATTTGCTTCTTTTCACAGGATTTTTGGTACACCCCCAGCCCTCAATGGGTTTGATATGCCATTTACTATTTCTTATAGGGAAAAAGGCACTCCGCGCCACGTATTAGGCGATGACTTATCCCTTCTTAGGCTTCGGGATAAAACTCCCCAAGTTCAGATCCTGGTGTCTTCTTCAATCGGTAAAAGACTAAACCGGCTACACGTATTAGGCGTAGACTTTGGGGTTTTTTTGGCAAACCCCCAGCCCTCAACGGGTTTGACGTGCCTTTACCGATTACCGTTTGAATCGGGCTAGCATGCGAATTATCTAGATCCGTTCCGCATGTGACGTTGTGCTAAGAGAATAAAATTCTCTGAGAGTTTATGCTATGATGTCGAATACATAGACTTCGCCATTGTTATGGGAATAGGCTACCCAGCACCGCGTATTAGGCGATGACTTATCCCTTCTTAGGCTTCGGGATAAAATTCCCCATACACAACCTGTCCGGGTTGGGAAGTTGCGAATTATGTCTTTTCTGAAAGCAAAGACAAATCGGAAAATGAGAGAGGAAGAGTTTTATACTCTATCTCCCAGCGCTGGAGAGGAAGAATTTTATATTCTATCTACAGCTGGAAAGGAAACTCGAGGTGGGATCTCTACCCCCAGAATCCGAAAAGTTCTAACGACTCTACCTTTTATAGGATTGGTCATTTGGATCTGAAGAGGAAGAATTTTATATTCTATCTTTTGCAGGAAAGGAAACTCGGGGTGGGATCTCCACTCCCAGAATCCGAAAGATGAAACTAGAAGTGGGATCTCCACTCCGAGAATCGAAAGGTTCAAACGGCCGTACCTTTTATAGGTTTGGTCATTTGAATCTGAAGAAGCCCGATTTCTACCCTAACTTTTATAGGTTTGGTGGAAAAAGGAGAAAAGGCAACTTTTCGGATATCGAAAAGTGATGACTCGGTCTCAGTCTTGGTTAGGGTAAGCTTGACTAAGTGAGAGTGGTGGAACAACCCTAACTTTTATAGGTTTGGTTGTCCGGATTGAAAGTGAACCTCTTGTTCCTGGGAGGAATCGCGAGGGGAATTTGGTTGTGGCCCTAACTGTAGGAAGGTTTGACCAAGTGGGGATTGTGTGGTGGAGACTATGAGTCACCAAACACCAATGAAAGTCTTGTGAGGGAAAACTGATCCAATGGAGTGATCGGATTTCTTCTCAGCAAAAGAGTTAGAGTCTGACAAACCAGAACATTCGGAATTCGAATGTGGATTTCTTGTTCATCTCTCTTACAGCGACCGGGTTATCCCTAAGAATATCCCAATGCGATATTCTTCCGGGAACTTCCCGGTACATCGAAATTTTCTGAAGATACTAAGGATAGTATCTTTTCAGGAATTTGCCATTTATTGGAATCATAAGCCGGTCACCATCTTTGGTGACTAAGCGATATGCGCCGTTCGAGTAAACTGTCTCTACTACGAATGGTCCTTCCCATTTGGGTTCGAATTTGCCTTTCTTCTTGGAGTTAAGGATCATAGGACGTCTTTCAGTTAAGACCAAATCCCCTTCCTTAAAACTCCATTGTCGAACCTTTTTGTCGAAGGCTCGAGAAATCCTGGCTTGGTAAAACTCAATGTGCTGTTGAGCTTCCAGGCGCCTTTCATCGAGCATCTCGAGTTCTTCGAGGCGCTTCTGATGCTGTTCTTCGGTCGTCATCTGAGTTGCAAGGGCGATCCGAAGAGATGGAATTTGAATTTCCAAAGGGAGAACGGCTTCACATCCGTACACCAATGAATATGGGGTTGCGCCGGTCGGCGTACGTACCGTAGTACGATAGGCCCATAGAGCCGCGCCGAGCTTGTCGTCCCAATCCCTCTTGTTACTCTTCACAAGTTTCGACAAGAGCTTTATGATAGTCTTGTTGAAGGCTTCAGCTAATCCATTTGCTGTGGGATTATAAGCCATTGATGAGATATCCTGAATTTTGAATTTTTCGCAGAACCTTATGAAGGCGTTGCTGATAAATTAAGGACCGTTGTCATGTATGATTCGTCTTGGAACACCATGCCTGTAGATGATATGGTGCTTGATGAATGCAATGACGTTACTCGTTTTAACTTCTCTGAGTGGAACTGCTTCTGCCCATTTGGAGAAGTAATCAGTAATTGCCAGGATGAACCGGTCACCTTTGACTGAAGGAGGATTTATAGGACCAACAATGTCCATTCCCCAAGTCTCGAACGGCCATGACGTTACCGAAGGATGCAGATGCTCCGGAGGTTTGTGCATATAATTCACGTGTACTTGACATGCATGACACTTTCGGGCGTACGTGATTGCATCGCTCATCATGAAAGGCCAAAAATATCCCATTCTTCTGATGCGGTCATAAAGCTTGGGACCAGGTTGGTGTGCGCCACACTCTCCTTCATGCGCCTCTCTAAGCACTTCTTCAGCTTCTTTGGTCGATAAGCAACGTGCTAGCAGCCCATCGTACCCCCTGCGATATAGCGTTCGATTCTCCGTATTATAGTAGAATCGTGGAGCTCTTCGTCTGATTGACTCTCTCTCCTTCACATCTTCTGGCAAGATTCCATGCAAGACGTAGTCGATGATGGGGAAACGCCAATCTCGGGGTTCGAATTCAGCCTGAGTTGTGTGCACCTCCTGGACCTCTTCTTCCCTGCCATTTTCATCATAAAGCGGCACTAAGAGTTGGTGAGTTCTTACCGTAACAAACTGCTCTGTTCCGGGAGGCTGTGCC
This sequence comes from Asparagus kiusianus, assembly GCA_022839385.1. Lineage (NCBI taxonomy): Eukaryota > Viridiplantae > Streptophyta > Magnoliopsida > Asparagales > Asparagaceae > Asparagus > Asparagus kiusianus. Next base: position 62,903 of record BQKN01065628.1, on the reverse strand, counting down.
AGAGATACAACTAAAGCTGCTAACGCATCTGCGTAGGTGTTCTGTAACCGCGGAACGTGCTCGATGAAAAATCCTTCAAACGATTCCGCTAGTTCCACCGCCATCTTGTGATATGGGATTAAATCCTGACTTCGGACTTCATACTCCCCTTGGACTTATTTAACTATTAGTTGAGAATCGCCGAAAGCTTCGAGATACTCAACCCCCAGCTCCATGGCGAAATTGAGCCCTATAATCAGTGCGTTATACTCTGCTACATTATTCGAGCATGGCTCGGTTAATGAGTAGGCTCGAGGCATCACATGGTTTCCTGGGGAAACTAAGACAACCCCAACCCCGGAGGAGACCTTAGAACATCCAGGAGTACCTGTGACAAGAGCTGCTCGGGAAGCGCCATCGAAGTACAAACGCCACACTTGTTGGTGCGAAGTTGCGTTGACTTCGTGGGTTTCATCGGGTAGGTCATCATATATCTCGGCGGTATCTGTAGTTGGATTAGATGCCAGGAGATCGCAGATGGCCTGCCCTTTTACTGACTTCTACTGTTTGAAGTGCAGATCGTACTGGGACAAGAGTAAAGCCCATTTTGCTAACCGCCAATTCATGGATGCTGGTTGAGTCATGAACACTCGGACTGGGTTAACTTTAGAGATGACATAGATGGTCTGTCCAACCAAGTAATGCCACATCTTCTGGATGGCGAAGACTAAGGCGAGGCATTCTCTCTCAATCATGGGATATCGAGATTCCGCGCCCACCATGGTTCGGCTTAAATAATATACCGCTTGCTCGTGACCGTTATCGTCATCTTGTGCAAGCAATGCACTTAATGAGTGGTTCGTCGCCTTGACATAAATCAAGAACGGTTTGCCCGATTTCGGTGCAACGAGTACGGGAGGTTTTGAGAGATATTCTTTAATACTCTCGAATGCCTTTTGACAAGCGTCGTCCCACACGAACGACACACCCTTCTTTGTGAGCCTGGAGAACGGTTGGCATTTCCCCGAAAGGTTCGAGATGAACCGACGGATATAAGCCAATCGCCCTTGTAGTCCTCTAAGCTCTTTGAGGTTTCTCGGAGGTTGCAGTTCATTGATCGCCTTTACTTTATCCGGGTCAATGTGAATACCTTTGGTGGTGACGACGAATCCCAGGAATTTACCGCTAGACATTCCGAGGAAAGACTTGGTGGGATTCATCTTCAATTGATGAGCTCGCATCAAGTCGAACATGGTCTTCAAGTCTTTAATGTGAACATTCTTATCATGACTTTTCACGACCAGATCATCTACGTAGCATTCGATAGTCTTTCGGAGATGCACCTGAAAGATCTTCGACATAGCTCACTGATATGTAGCACCTGCATTCTTCAAGCCGAATGGCATAACTGTGTAGCAGAAAACGCCAAGGGGTGTCCGGAACGCGGTGTGCTTTTCATCATCTGGATGCATCTTT
>BQKN01065628.1:3928-50347 GCA_022839385.1 Asparagus kiusianus | reverse complement strand
ACAATGGGTACAATGTCATTAAGTACAAAACCACCATCATAATCAAACCCAGTTTCGGTATCAGCTTCATCTCCGCTGTCCGTCCCTTGGGCCGATGGTTCAGTATCGGATTCAGCACTGTATAAAAGGGAATCGGTGAAATAATTCTCCAATCCCTTAAACGGTTGCTTATCCGCGACCACCGTCTTGACTTCATTATTCATGTCCACATATTTGAGACATTGATGCAGAGTTGACGGGACTATAAGGTTACCGTGGATCCAAGGTCGACCCAACAGTAAGTTATAGGATGTTTCCGCGTCAATCACATAACAAGTGACTTCCGACTTCAAATCCCCAATCTGGCATTTGATTCGGATCTTCCCCAAGGGTCTAGACCCGCTGGTGTTGAATCCATAAATCGTCGTGCCAGTGGAAGCTAATTTGCTAGTCGGAATTCCGAGATTGTGCATCAATCGGAATGGCATGATGCTAACAGCGGAACCCGGATCAACTTGGATCCGATTGACCACGCTGGAGCCAATGTGCCCAGTGAAATACAAGGGCCTATCATGCTTCGAGTTCTTTGTCTGCATGTCTTCTTTGGTGAAAGAGATGCAGGGAAAATGATGCGCTGCGAGATAGCAGTGCTGAACTGACGACTCCGGTTCCTCAGGAGATGGTTTGATCCGAGTCAGGAAGGCTTCAGAATCGCTCAAGGCCTCCTGTAATGCTTTCCTTGTATCTTTTGACAAACGCAGCAACTCGTATAGGGTTATCCGAGCCGGGATGTTAGCCAACTGTGCCATGATATCAAAATGGGGTGGAGAGCTTGTATTTCCCGGTTTGTCTCTCCCAATCGGATGATTGAATCGAGACTGCCTTGGGTTTTGAGCTTCTTGTCGTACAGGCTCTTTCCCTTTCTCCTTTTGCGGGACTTTCTCCGCAGCTACCGGCGTTGGGGGAGTCGCTGCAATCCCCAGTTCTGCCAGCGTCTTGGAAGGTGGGGTTTTGGTACCCAATAGCTCGGAAGCATCCGGGTACTTGTAGTGATATTCGTTCCCGCTTCGGGTTGCGAAGGCCTCCTGTTCGTCTTCAGAGAGCGGGAAGGTCGGAATTCTGTCATCATCCACCCCTGGTATAGCAGAAGCTCCATGACAGGATTTACCCTTTCTTTTCGACTCTTTCTTGGAAGAAGTCGCAGTCCATTGTTCATCTGTGATCAAGTCCGGGTGAACCCACAGAATTTCGCCGTTCGGGGCCGTGTGTGGTACGAGCCCTTTCTGGCGCTGCTTGTGAGGATCATCATTCACCGTCTTCACTGCTGCGTTGATTACTGGCTCATGTTGAAACCAGCTCGAGGGAACAGACCCGAAGCTAATGGATACTGCATTCGCACCCACCTTCTTCTCCTTGGGCTGCTTCATAGTGATAACCCCAACATCGATTAGGGCCTGAATTTTATCTTTAAGAGCATAGCATACCTTGGTAGGATGGTGCACCGCCCTGTGAAATGCGCAGTATTTAGGATCGTTGACTCTCTTGGCATCTTCTTAATCCTGAATCGGAGGCAACTTGATCTTGTTGTTCTCGATGAGGTATTTGAAAATACCGGGAACTTCATCCTCTTTGAACGAATAGACCTTCGAGAATTTCGGTTCCGCGGCCTTTTGCCTCTGGGGCTATTGTTGCCACCTCGATTGTTGAGGCGCCCTTTGTTGCTGCTGTTGTGGCTGTTGCGGCTGTGCTTGCACCTCAAATACTTGATTTGCGACCATAGCATTTGCATGCGCCTTTCCTTTACCCTTGGGGGCAAAGTTCGGTTGTGGGGCATTATTTGGTATTTGCCCTCTCTCCGCCTTCTTCCTCTTGAGGAATCGCTCGGCTCGTTCTCCCCGCACCTTCAGGTCCTTCCAGGTCTTTGGCGGCGCCATTCCCATGGCTTCGAGGATATCCAACGTCAGATTGTTGTGGCAAGTCTCGAGAATAAAATCCTCGCTGACTGGATCCCTGCAATTCATAGCTTTGTTACGGAATCTCTTGACAAAGTTTTCGACCGTCTCACCACTCTTCTGCTTTTCGTCGAATAGTGTGCCGATCGAAATTTTGGTGTCGTCATCGAAGAAATTTGTTAAGAACATATCCTCCATGTCGTCCCAGCTGCTGATACTTCCGGGCTTGAGACGGCGATACCAATCGAAAGCTGCTCCGCGAAGAGTGCCGACGAATGACCGCACCATAAGAGGCTCATTTCCGGAAATGATTCCTAAATGAGACTTGAAATATATTAAATGTTGGGTAGGGGAACCCTTCCCATCAAACGGCGTAAAGTTAATTAAATAAAACTTAGCCGGATACGGGATCGGTTCCCACTCCCTTGGGTAAGGACAGGGTATGCCGGATCTTTTCACTTCTTGAGCGTTCATCAACACGTTGATTTTGCTCTCCAAGTCCTTCATCTTCCTGTCTTCACTCGTCTCGGCCTTCGAGTGGCTTCGGGAAGAGGTGACGTGGTCCTCTTTAGCATTATCATCTGCGGGACCACCCCCATTGTCGTTGTTGACAGGAGGGATATTGACGTTATCTCCTTCCCGCTCATTCTCTTCTTGATTCGGAGTATTGCGTCGACCGGGCTCTCCTTGGTGAACTGTCATCGCCGCAATTTGTTGGTCGTGCATCTCCCTCATTCGTTGCATGGCCATCTCCATTTCAAACTTGAAGCTTTCCTTCTGTTTAGCCAGGGCCTCTTCAAGTATCTTAGTCACTTGTTCGGCGCTGATCATAAGCGATTCATATGGTTGCCCCGCACTTGAGGCCGTGTCATCAGACGCTACAGCCGAGCAAGAATCTGAATCGGCATCCGATTCCTCTTCTTCTAAAGAAAGCCCCTTTTGTACCCTTCGGTAATTCTTTCGGCCACTGGTTCCGGGCCGCAACCGTGTCATACATCAGGATACTTCGGCGAGCTGATCTATGCTGAAGTATTATGATGATTTGCCTCTGCCAGCCATATTAGCCGACACTCTTAGGTATTCGTCTTCTTGGCGGACGAATTTCTTCTTATGGAAATGCCTCGGCTTGGAGATTCTTTTGAACACTGAGACTCTCCTTGGGATCTAAGCACAGCAGCATTCTGACAGCACCGCTTTGATTATATTGGCGCACGGGCAGCGAGACTTCATGTCCTGCACATATCTCTTTCGGGATTTTTCCATACCCCCAGCTCTATAGTACAACTCATCAGTTTGATAACTGGAGCAACCTATAGAGTGTTGGCATGTGTTCCCCGGTATAACACCATCATCATCAGATGAGTGTGCTTCCCTTTAGGAATGCGAAGTTTTGTTAGTTTTCTCAAAAGTGGCCCGTTCAAGTTTACGCTTTTGTAAGCGTAGAAACTGAACGGGCTCTTTTACTTCGACTCGCAACCCGGTGCGGTCGGTGATAGGGGCTTTCCCTTTATCATCTTTCTTGGGGGGATTAACTCGACCCCCGGTCTGATTTATAACTTGGGGACCTTTCAATGGTCCCAATTATTCCTTGATGGGTACTCTACCTCAGTTTTCCGGTAAAGGACCGAGGCGACCTATCAAAGGAACTTGGGATCTTGAATGATCCTCGTTCTTACCTGGCCCCGTTGAAGGTGCCGGAACAGGAATAATGACATCTGGTTTGGAGGAATTTCGGGCGATAAGTCCACCCATCTTTGCTGGAGGTGCTGGTTTCGACTTGGGTACCCACACCAACTTGTTTGTAGACGGCTTTTTGACCGCCGCTTCTTTCTGCATCTCCTCCGCCTTCTTTAGGAGGAGTCGGGCATGTGCGAGCAACGTCCGACGCTTCTTGATTCGCTCCTCGAGAGTGGAGCGATTCCTCTTGACACGAACCCATTCGTTCGCTTCAGTTTTGGAGGAGGAGTTGGTGATTTGCCGTTGTTGTTCTTGGCGGTACCTGGATTTCAGATCCTCATTGTAGCGGATCCCGTCCATTGATTCAGCAGCTTTGGCTTGTTGTAGGGCGAGGCGTTGACGCCGTCTTTGGCGGGCCCTCTTTGACAGAGCTGGAACAGCATCATTCATCATGTTTGTAGCGGGAGGGAGAGCCGGATCTACAGCCTCGACCACGCTGAACGACGCGGGGACGGTGCGTGGTGCGGGCGTAGCAACAGCGACGGGATCTTGGATTGAGGAGTTGGAGATCCCGCGAGCCCTTTTGGGAGATTGAGTCTTCCCACGCCTATTCGGAGAGGCGGATCTGGAGGAGGAGGAAGAGAGGTACTCTTCGAACTTCTGCTGATCGAACTCGTATTCGATCTCTTCATTCACCCGGATCTTGTATGTCGGTTGCGTCACGACGATCTCGGTAGCGAGATCGGCGGCTCCCACTGTGGTCGCCAGCTTGTTTCCGTCAAAAGTTACTGTTTTCATTGCTTTCGAATCTGTTACAACTTCAAGCGTTACAACAAAATCAAATGAAAAGTCGATCTTTTTATAAGATCTACTTGTGCAATAAAACAAAGATTACAACTTTATCGAAAATAAACACGAGATCCCGTTCTGGTGCGGTCTCGCTTGCGTGGGTCTTTTGCCTGTGACGGGGACGTCAATATCCGTGGACCACCGGTCGATCTAGATCTGATCCGATAAAATCGGGCAGAGTTTCGTCTATCCGCGGAGGGATATAGAAACAGAACTTCGTCGATCCGCGTGAGATCTAGAAGTTTTAAAGCGTATATCTCGGCTAAAGCGAGATAGTAGCTCTTCTTTGTATTACCTGCGAAGGGTAAGACTAAGGGGACGGGTGATGAAGGCTTGATGAAGAATTCTCACTCCTCGCTCCGGCAGGGCTTCGCCGCTCCTCTCCCAAATTTCAGATCTCAAGGATAAAGCTCAAGATCTGAAATTTCCTCCAAGCTTCAAAGCTCTAGCCTTGCTCTCCCAAAAATCCGCCCTTTGAATGAGGACCCAAGGGGTCTATTTATAGGCCAAGAGGAGGCCTAGGGGCTGCCTCTAACAAATCTTATCCGTAAAAAAGCCTTGAGACGCCTACGTGTCCGTGTAACAAACTTGAGACGCCCACGTGTCCGTGTAACAAACTTGAGACGCCCACGTGTCCGTGTAACAAACTTGAGACGCCCACGTGTCCGTGTAACAAACTTGAGATGCCTACGTGTCCGTGTAACAAACTTGAGACGCCTCCGTGTCTGTGAAAAATCCTTGAGACACCTCCGGGGCGTAAGAAATCCTTGAGACACCTCCGGGGCGTCTCGGCGTGGCCGAGACACCCTTGGGGTGTCTCGGCCAAGCCGAGACACCCCTTGGGTGTCTTGGTTTTGCCAAGACACCCCTCGGGTGTTTCGACCTCGCCGGGATACCCCTGGGTGCCTCAGTTCAGTCCGAGGCTCTGTCGTTGTTCCGCCGTTGATTCGCCGTTGACTTTTCGTTCCAACTCGGATTTGAGTAATTTCGGATGTGTTGGAATTCTGACGAAGAGCTCTGTCGATCCCGATGGTTGGATTATCAGTGGGGCGAACGGGACACGAAGGGCGTTGCTCCTTTTATAGCGGTTGCGGGGTTCTTGGTCAGTCCGTATCCCCATTATTCTGAAATTCTGTCGGCTCACGTAGTCCGTCGGTTCACTTCAGGCGCTCACCGACGTCGATTGAACTCTTGTGAACCGGGTAGTGACGTTCATCGTCGTTCCCTAACACTGAGTTGTTCGTGGGGACCTATCGGCAATTTTTGATGCCTACAAATATATTTTCAAGTGTGTGCCAAATCAAGATGCTCAAATCACTTTGGTAAATTCCTATTAACTATATACAATGCAACCCTATGAATTAAAAGCAACTAAAAAGGATGGAAAAAATCTTTTTTTATTATGGTCAACAATAATCAAATGTGAGAAGGGAGATATTGTTTGAATTATTATCTTATTAGTAATTATTCAAGTGGATGGTGGATTTTATTATGGTCGACAAAAATAATTTTTTAAGTCCTACTTGTCTCTAATTGTGAAGACGAACTAGAGGGTGAAATTAAAAATACTAGATAGAAGACTTACCTCAAGCAAATCATCAAGTTCTTGTTCTCCAATCTAAGATTTTCAAGATCCAAGTGGTTCATTCATAAGAAAATACACAAGTTAAAGAACCAAAATAATTAAAACCCTACTTAAGCACCTTCTCGGTAATGGCACCAAAAACTTGACGGGGGCATAAATATGTACCAAAAATTGTAAGTGCATAACTAATCAAGTTATAGTATAAAGAGGTATTGATCCCACGAGGAAGGTGTTTATAAGAAATTATTAGAATTGGTTCTTATGTTGTGTGCGTGACAGTTAGGAGTGATGAAAATTGTTATTATGGAGAGATATGAGGAGTGTTGTGAATATATATAAAAGTCAACAAATAAGATTTTGGATGATTGAAATGAAGAGTGGATGTGATAAAAGAATAAATAAAATCGGAAAGAAAAATAAAGAAAATAAAAATCAAGAAACAAATAAGAAAAAAAATAAAAAACTAAGAAAAAATCAACAAAGAAAAGATGGAGGATTCAATTAAAGATATGAGAAATCTAGAATTGAATCCACTAGTTAATTTTAATTATAAAATATGAACTATTCTCTTTTTATCATATTTCACTTTAGTATTATTAAGCATAGATTATCAAACCATTTAAGGAAAGTATAACCTATCAAATTATCATCTATGCAAAATTAATAATCATGACAAAAATAACAACAAGATGTTAATTATAGAATTCATAAGCATAACCTATCAAACCATTTAAGATAAACATAGATTATCAAATTCTTCTTCTACCAATTAGTTCTCTAGTTGATTATCCTATACATGGTCATTTTAAGTTCAAGAGAAAAATTCATATAGTATAAAGGAAATTAGACTAGTTTCATATAATTCTAAAATTTTTACAAGAGTTAGTTCCACATCTTAAGAAATAAAAGCAAAAAATGAAATTAAAAAATAAGAACTAATTACAAAGAAGAAAATTAAAAATAAGGAAATCTACACTATGAACAAGAAATAAATCTAACTAAATTATAAAAGAAATAAAAATCTAGATTATATAAGAAAATAAATCTACTCTACATATTAAAATACAAAATAAAATAAAGATAAGAAAATAAATCTACTCTACAACGCATGAATGTAAATCTAAACTAATAAGCAATAAGAAAGAAATTACTAAAAAGAAATAAAAAATAAAAGAGAAAAATAAAATAAAAGCAAAGCTTCAAATTGATCTTTATCTCCATCATCATCATCAAACAAAGAGAAAAAAAATTTAAAGTGATGAAAAAATTCTTATATTGATTGCAACAAAAATTACAATTTTGAAAGGTCTTCTCAATTAAGAGTGTAACCCTCCTCTCCAAATAGAGATACAAAATTTTTCACACCCTCAACCCTTCACTCTCTACCCCTATTTATAGTAAACATCAATGAATGTGAACCCTTGGATCAAAATCTTATCCAAAACAATTAAATTACATCCTTAGGATTGTAACTAATTCGTGGCCATCGATGTAGGCATCAAAAATTGCCGATAGGTCTCCACGAACAGCTCAGTGTTAAAGAATGACGATGAACGTCACTACCCGGTTCACAGGAGTTCGATTGACGTCGGTGAGCACCTGAAGTGAATCAACGAGCTACGTGAGCCGACGGAATTTCAGAATAGCGGGAATACAGGCTGATCGGGAACCCCGCGACAGTTGCAAAAGGAGCAACGCCCTGCGGGTCCCGTTCGCCCTACAGATAATACAACTATTGGGGCCGACAGAGCTCTTCGTCAGAATTCCAACGCATTCGAAATCACTCAAATCCGAGTTGGGACGAAGAATCAACGGCAAACACACAGCGGAGAGTCTCGGACTGAACTGGGGCACCCGGCGGTGTCTCGGCAAGCTCGAAACACCCTAGGGGTGTCTTGGCAAAACCAAGACACCCCAGGGGTGTCTCAAGTTTGTTACACGGATAAGGTTTGTTGTGTGACCCCCTAGGGTCCCCTCTTGCCTATAAATAGGACCCTTGGGCCTCATTTTTCAAGATCTGAAATTTTGGAGAAGAGTGGCGAAGCCCTGCTGCAGCGAGAGTGATCGAGCCCCCGTAGCAAAGGAGACTTCTTCATCGGATCTTCATTCCCCTCTCTCATTCTTTTCCTTAGTGTTACCCCTCATCGGTAATACTAAAAAGAGCAAATATCTTGCTTTATCCGAGATAGGAGCTTTGAGTTTCTAGATCCCTCCGCGGATCGATGAAGCTCTGCCCGATTTTTTCGGAACGGATCTGATCGACCGGTGGTCCACGGATATCAACATCCCCGTCACAGGCAAAAGACCCACGCAAGCAAGGGACGATAAACAAAACTTGTGTTTATTTTTAAGAGAGTTGTAATTTTTATTTCTTTGTTATTTGAGTTCATTGTAACGACTGAAGTTTAATGAAATCAATGATGAAGGCAACTTTTCCTGAAAACAAGCTGGCGACCACAGTGGGAGCCGCCGATCTCGCTGCCGAGATCGTCATGACGCAACCGGCCTTCAAGATCCGGGTGAATGAAGAGATCGAATACGAGTTCGATCAACAGAAGTTTGAAGAGTACCTCTCTTCCTCCTCCTCCAGATCCGCCTCTCCAAACAGGCGCGGGAAGACCCCATCTTTCCAGAAATGCTTGCGGGATCTCCAGCTCGAAGATCCAAGATCCCGTCGCCGCTGTTACGCCCGCACCACGTGACATCCCCACGTCGTCCAACGTGGTCGAGGCTGCGGATCCAAATCTCCTCTCCGCCGAGAAGGTAACTCCAGCTCTGTCAAAGAGGGCCCGCCAAAGACAGCATCAACGCCTCGCTCGACAACTAGCCAAGGCCGCTGAATCGATGGACGGGATCCGCTACAATGAGGATCTAAAGTCCAGGCAGCGCCGAGAACAACAAAGACAAACAACCAACTCCTCCTCCAAAACAGAAACGAACGAATGGGTTCGTGTCAAGAGGACTCGCTCCACTCTTGAGGAACGAATCAAGAAGTGTCGAGCATTGCTCGCACATGCCCGGCTCCTTCTACAGAAAGCGGAGGAGATGTAGAAAGAAGAGGCGGTCAAAAAGCCATCTACAAACAAATGGGTTTGGGTGCCAAAGCCAAAACCGGCGCCTCAGACAAAAGTGGGTAGAGTTATCGCCCAAATTTCTTCAAAACCAGATGTTGTTTCTCCTGTTCCAGCGCCTTCAACAGAGCCAGGTAAGAACAGGGACCCTTCAAGATCCAGGGTCCCTTTGAAAGGTCGCCTCGGTCCTTTACCAGAGAACCGAGGAAAAGTACCTGTCAAGGAACGACTGGGACCATTGAAAGGTCCCCAAGTGACAAATCAGACTGGGGGTCGAATCAATCACCCCAAGAAAGATGATAAAGGGAAAACCCCTATTACGCATTGGATTGTGGGTCGAAGTACAAGGACCCGTTAAGTTTTTAAGCTCACAAAAGCGTAAACTTGAACGGGCGACTTTTGAAAACGCTAATAAAGCGTCACATCCCCAGAGGGAAGCACACTCATCTGATGATGACGGTGTTATACCTGGGAACACATGCCAACACTCTATGAGTTGCTCCAGTTATCAAACTGACGAGTTGTACTATAGAGCTGGGGGTATGGAAAAATCTCGGAAGAGATATGTTCAGGACATGGAGTCTCGCTGCCCGTGCGCCAATATAATCAAGGTGGTACTGTCAGAATGCTGCTGTGCCAAAACCCCAAGGAGAGTCTCGGTGTTTGAAAGAATTTCCAAGCCGAGGTATTTCCACAAGAAGAAATTCGTCCGCCAAGAAGACGAATATCTAAGAGTGTCGGCTAACATGGCCGGCAGAGGGAAATCAACACGATATTTCAATCTAGATCAGCTTGCCGAAGTATCCTGATGTATGACGCGATTGCGGCCAGGAACCAATGGCCGGAAGAATTACCGAAGGATACAAAAGGGACTCTCTTTAGAAGAGGAGGAGTCAGATGCTGATTCAGATTCTTGCTCGGCTATAGCATCCGATGACACGGCTTCTAGTGCGGGACAACCTTATGAGTCGCTTATGATCAGCGCCGAACAAGTGACCAAGATACTTGAAGAGGCCCTGGCTAAGCAGAAGGAAAGCTTCAAGTTCGAGATGGAGATGGCCATGCAACGAATGAGGGAGATGCATGATCAGCAAATTGCGACGCTGACAGTTCACCAAGGAGAGCCCGGTCGACACAATAATCAGAATCAAGATGAGAATGAACGGGAAGGGGATAATGTCAATATCCCTCCTGTCAACAACGACAATGGGGGCGGTCCCGCGGATGATAATGCGAAAGAGGACCACGTTACCTCTCCCCGAAGCCACTCGAAGACAGATACGAGTGAGGACAAGAAGATGAAGGACTTGGAGAGCAAAATCAACGCGTTGATGAATGCTCAAGAAGTGAAGAGGTCCGGCATACCCTGTCCCTACCTAAGGGAGTGGGAATCAATTCCGTATCCGGCAAAGTTTAATTTAATTAACTTTACGCCGTTTGATGGGAAGGGTTCCCCTACCCAACACTTAATATATTTTAAGTCTCATTTAGGAATCATTTCTGGGAATGAACCTCTCATGGTGCGGTCATTCGTCGGCACTCTTCGCGGAGCAGCCTTCGATTGGTATCGCCGTCTTAAGCCCGGGAGTATCAGCAGCTGGGACGACATGGAGGATATGTTCTTAACAAATTTCTTCGATGACGACACCAAAATTTCGATCGGCACGCTATTCGACGAAAAGCAGAAGAATGGTGAGACAGTCAAAAATTTCGTGAAAAGATTTCGAAATAAAGCAATGAATTGCAGGGATCCAGTCAGCGAGGATTTTATTCTCGAGACTTGCCATAACAATCTGTCATTGGACATCCTCGAAGCCATGGGAATGGCGCCGCCAAAGACCTGGAAGGACCTGAAGGTGCGGGGAGAACGAGCCGAGCGATTCCTCAAAAGGAAGAAGGCTGAAAGAGGGCAAATAACAAATAACGCTCCGCAACAAAACTTTGTCCCTAAGGGTAAAGGAAAAGCACATGCGAATGCTGTAAATGCAAACCAAATATTCGAGGTGCAAGCACAGCCACAACAGCAGTAACAAAAGGCGCCTCAACAATCAAGGTGGCAACAACAGCCCCAGAAGCAAAAAGTCGCGGAGCCGAAGTTCCCGAAGGTCTATTCATTCAAAGAGGATGAAGTTCCCGGTATCTTTAAGTACCTTATCGAGAACAACAAGATCAAGTTGCCTCCGATTTAGGATCAAGAAGATGCTAAAAGAGTCAACGATCCTAAGTACTGTGCATTTCACAGAGCGGTGCACCATCCTACCAAGGTATGCTACGCTCTTAAAGATAAGATTCAAGCCCTAATCGATGTTGGGGTTATCACTATGAAGCAACCCAAGGAGAAGAAGGTGGGTGCGAATGCAGTATCCATTAGCTTCGGGTCTGTTCCCTCGAGCTGGTTCCAACATGAGCCAGTAATAAACGTAGCAGTGAAGACGGTGAATGATGATCCTCACAAACAGCGCCAGAAGGGACTTGTGCCGCACACAGCCCCGAATGGCGAGATTCTGTGGGTTCATCCGGACTTGATCACAGATGAACAATGGACTGGGACCTCTTCCAAGAAAAGGTCGAAACAAAAAGGTAAATCTTGTTATGGAGCTTCTGCTATTCCAGGGGAAGAAGACGACAGAATTCTAGCCTTCCCACTTTCTGAAGACGAACAGGAGGCCTTTGCAACCCGAAGTGGGAACGAGTATCACTACAAATACCCGGATGCTTCCGAACAATTGGGCACCAAGACCGCTCTTTCCAAGACGTTGGCAGAACTAGGAATTGTAGCAACTCCCCCAACGCCTGTAGCTACGGAGAAGATCCAGCAGAAGGAGAAAGGGAAAGAGCCTTTACGTCAAGAAGCTCAAAACCCAAGGCAGTCTCGATTCAATCATCCGATTGGGAGAGACAAACCGGGAAATGCGAGCTCTCCGCCCCATTTTGATATCATGGCGTAGTTGGCCAACATCCCGGCTAGGATAACCCTATACGAGTTGTTGCGTCTCTCAAAGGATATAAGGAAAGCATTGCAAGAGGCCTTGAACGACTCTGAAGCTTTCCTGACCCGAATCAAGCCATCCTCGGAGGAACCGGAGTCGTCAGCTCAACACTGCAATCTCGCAGCGCATCATTTTCCCTGCATCTCATTCACCAAAGAAGACATGCAGACGAAGAGCTCAAAGCATGATAGGCCTTTGTATTTCACCGGGCACATTGGCTCCAGCATGGTCAACCGGATCCAAGTCGATCCGGGTTCCGCTGTTAGTATCATGCCATTCCGATTGATGCATCATCTCGGGATTCCGACTAGCAAATTAGCCTCCACTGGCACTATGATTTATGGATTCAACACCAGCGGGTCCAGACCCTTGGGGAAGATCCGAATCAAATGCCAGATCGGGGATTTGAATTCGGAAGTTACTTGTTATGTGATTGATGCGGAAACATCCTATAACTTACTGTTGGGTCGACCTTGGATCCACGGTAACCTTATAGTCCCGTCAACCCTACATCAATGCCTCAAGTATGTGGACACAAATAATGAAGTTAAGACGGTGGTCGCGGATAAGCAACCGTTTAAGGGATTGGAGAATTATTTCACCGATTCCCTTTTATACAGTGCTGAATCCGATACTGAACCATCGGCCCAAGGGACGGACAGCGGAGATGAAGCTGATACCGAAACTGGGTTTGATTATGATGGTGGTTTTGTACTTAATGACATTGTACCCATTGTAATCAATCTTGACGATGATAAATCATCGGAAAATAGTTGTAATTGGCAACTTGCCGAAGAACTATCAATAAACGATGATTTAGAGTACTCGATGTGTCTTGATAATATCACCAAAGAACTTTATGATAACCCTGATTTGTATATACCTGTTCAATCATTTTGCTTGACAAAAAAGCAGGTACACGACCCGTACGGAACGACGCTTGTCATCCCCGCAGGGACAGGGGGTGGAAAGGAAGTCGTTTATGGCAGAGGAAGAGAATCCCCGATACCCGACCACTTCTTGGAAGAGGAAGACGACGATGATAAACCTGCCCCTCATCTGTTCAGATATGATGCGAAAGCACGCAATATGATGGAAAAGTATGGATATGACTTCAAGCTCGGAGAGGGTCTTTGCTTTGGTCGAGGTCCGCGAGTTCCACCTCGAATGGCCTATGTACCAAAAGGAAAACCCGATAATTATTATCGCCACAAAAGAGGTCTAGGTTATGTTTCCTCATCCGACGACGAGTGTTGCTGGCAAGTCATCGATCAAATTGCTAACAAGGCTAGAAACGGATATTCTTCTGGCTCTTCGGCTTGGGATTCCGACGCTAGTCTTGGTGAAATGTTTAAAAAGCTAATGTCGAACATGACCACGGTTGATCCAGTAACAATAGAAGAAGATGATCAGATGCCGACATGGGAAGATCCGTGGGTTCATCACTTGAACATGCAGTACGGTGATAGGTTCGAACAGAGAGAGCCTCCTACCGAAGACCAAGTAGTCCAAGTGAATATGGGAAGCGAGGAAAATCCGAAGCCGATATTCATTAGCGACAGTCTCCTACCCGAGGAGAAAGAAGAGTTAATCTCTCTTATCAGGGAATACATCGATGTGTTCGCCTAGAATTACGAAGACATGCCAGGGCTCGATCCAAATGTAGCAGTGCATTGTCTCAACATTAAACCGGATGTCAAACCTATTAAACAACAACAAAGACGGTTTCGTCCGCAAATGATGGAGGCGATCGAAGCCGAAGTTAAAAAGCTTGTCGACTCGGGCTTCATTAGGGAAGAGCAACATCCAGAGTGGCTTGCCAATATTGTCCCGATTCTTAAGAAGAATGGGAAAATCAGGATTTGTATTGACTTTAGAGACCTCAACACTGCATGCCCAAAAGATGATTTTTCCCTTCCCATCACGAATGTTATCGTCGACAATACGTGCGGGTTCGAGAGGATGTCTTTCATGGATGGTTTCTCTGGTTATAACCAAATAAAGATGCATCCAGATGATGAAAAGCATACCGCATTTAGAACGCCTCTCGGCGTCTTCTGCTACACGGTTATGCCCTTCGGCTTAAAGAATGCAGGTGCTACATATCAGCGAGCCATGTCAAAGATCTTTCAGGAGCATCTCCGAAAGACTGTCGAGTGCTACGTGGATGATTTGGTCGTGAAAAGTCGTGATAAGAAAGATCACATTAAGGACTTGAAGACCATGTTCGACTTGATGCGAGTTCATCAATTGAAGATGAATCCTACCAAGTCTTTCCTCGGAATGTCCAGTGGTAAATTTCTGGGATTCGTCGTCACCACCAAAGGTATTCACATTGATCCGGATAAAGTAAAGGCGATTAACGAATTACAACCGCCGAGAAACCTCAAAGAGCTCAGAGGACTACAAGGGCGATTGGCTTATATCCGTCGGTTTATCTCGAACCTTTTGGGAAAATGCCAACTGTTCTCTAAGCTCACAAAGAAGGGAGTGTCATTCGTGTGGGATGATGCTTGTCAAAAGGCGTTCGAGAGTATTAAAGAATATCTCTCGAAACCTCCCGTACTCGTTGCACCGAAATCGGGCAAACCATTCTTGATTTACGTCAAGGCGACGAGCCACTCATTAAGTGCATTGCGTGCACAAGATGACGATAACGGTCATGAGCAGGCGGTGTATTATTTAAGCCGAACCATGGTAGGCGCGGAATCTCGATATCCCATGATTGAGAGAGAATGCATCGCTCTAGTGTTCGCCATCCAAAAGATGCGGCATTACTTGGTTGGACAGACCATTTATGTCATCTCTAAAGTTAACCCAGTCTGGGTGTTCATGACTCAACCAGCTTCCATGAATTGGCGGTTAGCAAAATGCGCTTTACTCTTGTCCCAATACGATCTGTACTTTAAACAACAGAAGTCAGTAAAAGGGCAGGCCATCTGTGATCTCCTGGCAGCTAATCCAACTACGGACACTGCCGAAATATATGATGACCTACCCGATGAAACCCACGAAGTCAACGCAACTTCGCACCAACAAGTGTGGCGTTTATACTTCGATGGCGCTTCCCGGGCGGCTCTTGTCACAGGTACTCCTGGATGTTCTAAAGTCTCCTCTGGAGTTGGAGTTGTTTTAGTTTCCCTAGGAAAACATGTGATGCCTCGAGCCTACTCATTAACCGAGCCATGCTCGAATAATGTAGCAGAGTATAACGCATTGATTATAGGGCTCAATTTCACTAAGGAGCTGGGGGTTGAGTATCTCGAAGCTTTCGGTGATTCTCAACTAATTGTTAAACAAGTCCAAGGGGAGTATGAAGTCCGAAGTCAGGATTTAATACCATATCACAAGATGGCGGTGGAAATAGCGGAATCATTTGAAGGATTCTTCATCGAGCACGTTCCGCGGTTACAGAACACCTACGCAGATGCGTTAGCAGCTTTAGCTGTATCTCTGGCACAGCCTCCCAGAACAGAGCAGTTTGTTACGGTAAGAACTCACCAACTCTTAGTGCTGCTTTATGATGAAAATGACAGGGAAGAAGAGGTCCAGGAGGTGCACACAACTCAGGCTGAGTTCGAACCCCGAGATTGGCGTTTACCCATCATCGACTACGTCTTGCATGGAATCTTGCCAGAAGATATGAAGGAGAGAGAGTCAATCAGACGAAGAGCTCCAAGATTCTACTATAATACGGAGATTCGAACACTATACCGCAGGGGGTACGATGGGTTGCTAGCACGTTGCTTATCGACCAAAGAAGCCGAGGAAGTACTTAGGGAGGCGCATGAAGGAGAGTGTGGTGCGCATCAACCTGGTCCCAAGCTTTATGACCGCATCAGAAGAATGGGATATTTTTGGACTTTCATGATGAGTGATGCAATCACATACGCCCGAAAGTGTCACGCATGTTAAATACACGCGAATTATATACACCAACCTCCAGAGCATCTGCACCCTTCGGTTACGTCATGGCCATTCGAGACTTGGGGAATGGACATTATTGGCCCTATAAATCCCCCATCAGTCAAAGGTGACCGGTTCATCCTGGCAATTACCGATTACTTCTCCAAATAGGCTGAAGCAGTTCCACTCAGAGAAGTTAAAACGAGTAACGTTATTGCATTCATCAAGCACCATATCATCTACAGGTATGGTGTTCCAAGACGAATCATACATGACAACGGTCCTCAATTTGTCAGCAACGCCTTCATAAGGTTCTGCGAAAAGTTTAAAATTTAGGACATCTCGTCAACGACTTATAATCCCACAGCAAATGGATTAGCTGAAGCCTTCAACAAGACTATCATAAAGCTCTTGTCAAAACTTGTGAAGAATAACAAACGGGATTGGGACGATAAGCTCGGCGCGGCTCTATGGGCCTATCGTACCACGGTACGTACACCGACCGGCGCAACCCCATATTCATTGGTGTACGGATGCGAAGCCGTTCTACCTTTGGAAATCCAAATTCTATCCCTTCGTATCGCTCTTGCAACCTAGATGACGACCGAAGAACAACATCAGAAGCGCCTCGAAGAACTCGAGATGCTCGATGAAAAGCGCCTGGAAGCTACACAGCATATTGAGTTTTATCAAGCTAGAATTTCTCGAGCCTTCGACAAAAAGGTTCGACAAAGGAGTTTTAAGGAAGGGGATTTGGTCTTAACTGAAAGACGTCCTATGATCCTTAACTCCAAGAAGAAAGGCAAGTTTGAACCCAAATGAGAAGGATCGTTCGTAGTAGAGACAGTCTACTCGAACGGCGCATATCGCTTAGTCACCAAGGATGGGGACCGGCTTATGATGCCAATAAATGGCAAATTCCTGAAAAGATACTATCCTTAGTATCTTTAGAAAAATTGATGTACCGGGAAGTTCCCGGAAGAATACCACATTGGGATATTCTTAGGGATAACCCAGTCGCTGTAAGAGTGATGAATAAGAAATCCACGTTCGGATTTCGAATGTTCTTGTTTGTCAGACTTTAACTCTCATGAGTTACTTTTGTGAGATGAGATCTAATCATTCGATGGATTAATCTTCCCTCACCAAACTATTCACTGATCAAATCAGTTGACAGTGGATCCACCAAAATTCCTATCTGCCAGTCATTGGCAATTCTCCGACTCAACATGTTAGGTCCTAATCACTTAACATTGAAGTCTCCCTTTTGAGTGATAATACGAGTTGGCATTCCCATTGCTGCCCGTATGCCACTCTCTTTGCTTTCAGGTCAAACCTATAAAAGTTAGGACCAAAACCAAATTCCCCTCTCGATTTCGCCCATGAACGAGAGGTCCACTTTCAATCCGGACAATCAAACCTATAAAAGTTAGGGTTGTTCCCCACTCTCACTTAGTTAAGCTTACCATAGCCGGGACTAAGACCGAGTCATTCCTTTTCGATAAACGAAAAGCTGCTTTTGCTCCTTTTTCCACCAAACCTATAAAAGTTAGGGTAGAAATTGAGCTTCTTTGGATTCAAATGACCAATCCTATAAAAGTTAGGGTCGTTTGAACCTTTTGATTCTCGGAGTGGAGATCCCACTCCTAGTTTCATCCTTTCGGATCCTGGGGGTGGAGATCCCACCTCGAGTTTCCTTTCTTGCTGAAGATAGAATATAAAATTCTTCCTCTTCAGATTCAAATGACCAATCCTATAAAAGTTAGGGTCGTTTGAACCTTTCGATTCTCGGAGTGGAGATCCCACCCCTAGTTTCGTCCTTTCGGATCCTGGGGGTGGAGATCCCACCTCGAGTTTCCTTTTCTGCTGAAGATAGAATATAAAATTCTTCCTCTTCAGCACTGGGAGATAGAATATAAAATTCTTCCTCTCTCAGTTTGTCTTTGTTCTCAGAAAGACACAATTCCCGACTTTCAGTCCGTGCACTTTGCGCACGGGGAATTTTATCCCAAAGCCTAAGAAGGGATAAGTCATCGCCTAATACGCGGTGCGGGATACCCTTCGGCATCATAACACAAAGTCTCAGAGAGTTCACTCTCTTAGCACAACGTTACATGCGGAATGGATCTAGACAATTCGCATGCTAGCTCGATTCAAACGGTAATCTGTAAAGGCATATCAAACCCGTTGAGGGCTGGGGGTTTGCTAATAATCCCAAAGTCTATGCCTAACACGCATTGTCGGTTTAGTCTTTCGCCGATTGAAAAAGACACCAGGGTCTAAACCTGGGGAATTTTATCCCGAAGCCTAAGAAGGGATAAGTCATCGTCTAATACGCGGTGCGGGGTGCCCTTTTCCCTATAAAAAATGGTGAAGTCTATGTATTCAAAGTCATAGCATTAAGTCTAAGAGAAGCAATTCTCTTAGCACAACGGCATATCAAACCCATTGAGGGCTGGGGGTTGCCAAAATTTGATCATTGCAGGGTTCACAATAAATAAAGAAACATCATGAAAGAAGCAGATGCGGAGTCTCTAGTAATGGATTAAGCCAAAAGCATACAACGAAAAGCTCGTTAGCCCGAAGGCAACTGATGGCTAAGAACATGGGACTCTAAACTAGAAAGCCTGTCTACGTAGCTCTGCTCAAGTTCTGCCTGCAGACTAACTCGGACAGAGTCTTCGGAACTGCTTAAGACCTTCGCGGCTTCATTCTGCAGCTTCATCAATCCCTCCTGTGTCGATCCCAGCTTATCGAGCGTCTGTTCACGAGAACG
Organism: Asparagus kiusianus; assembly: GCA_022839385.1. Taxonomy (NCBI): domain Eukaryota; kingdom Viridiplantae; phylum Streptophyta; class Magnoliopsida; order Asparagales; family Asparagaceae; genus Asparagus; species Asparagus kiusianus. The sequence goes on along the minus strand of BQKN01065628.1, from coordinate 31,562 downwards.
CTCTAATCCAGCCAGGTCTTCTGCAATAAGAGTAGCGGACTCTTCGGCACGCCTCAAAGCCTCCTTCAACCTAGCTATCTCTTCACGGTTGGAATCCAAAGAGCTGAGTAACTCGGCTCTACCTGCATCCTTCTTCACCAAGGTAGCCATCAGCTGCGCAACAGAATGCTCACGTGATCGAAGCTCGCTGCCAATAGAAGATCTCAGGTCGTGCCACTGTGCCAGCCTATGCTCTACCTGAGAGGACACAAAGGAAGAAGCTCCCTCAGCACTAGCAAGGGTATAAGAACGAGTCTCATTCTTCTCCATCAACTCGTTAATAGCGGTGAAGTTCAAGATATCTAACTCACGAACGGGCCCGCTGGAATCACCCTCCAAGTTCTGGAACAAGTAGACAGCAAACTGCTTCAAGCTGATCTTCTTCTTCGTCTTTGCTGGAGGAGAAGTCTGGAGCAAGGAGGTATGATAGTGACAAGTGAGGTCCCAAAGGGTGTCATACATATCAGGATTATCTTTCTTCAACCACCCCAACTGCTGGTTTGAAGGAAAGTACTCCTAATACGGACAATCCCCCATCGGAAGGCCGGAAACCTGATGCATCTCATGTAGAGCCAACCCTAGCTCTCCGCCGCTGGTCAAGAATGTGTTACTATCAGGCATATATGTCTCTAACAATGCCAAAAAGTGACGGCAGCTGACTGGGAGTCCGTGCATAGTGGCTCGTATGGGTACATACAATCCACTACTCTTCAAATCCTTCTCCCATCGCCCCAAGACGTAACTGGTCATGCGTGTCCACCACCCCTTGGCTAGTGAGGAAGCCCAACCGTAGCATCTGTAATCTGGTGGAGGTAACCGTCTTCCAAGTTGTGCCAGACGATTCCTCACGGTAGGAGCAGCTACTGACACCTCGCCTGGGGGTGCAGTGTCAAGGCCCATGATCCCCGGTCGAAGACCACGAATATGATGATACCCACCAGGACCAGGAGTCTTGTGATGAGAGACGTATCCACACTAAACTCTCTCAGCATCATCAGTAAGGTGCCAGGACATCTGTCGCCCCACAGCCTGTCTCTCCAAATGAGTAAAAGAATATTGACGAGGAATGAAGGGGATGTACAAAAGAGCTCCTTCGTCGAGAGTCAGCCAGTGCTCCTCAGTAAGAGTCAATGTGGCAGGATCCTCAATATGATCTCCGAACAGAAAACTAGGCTTCTTTAAAGCTTGAGTGGAGGAAGAGTCCACAGTAAGAGCAGCATCCGTAATAAGCTGGCGTAAACAATGACGCCCTCCATCCCGTATCAAGCGACAGGATTCGTCAGAACGATCTCTGTCGAACTGAGGAAGTGGATCAATGATCTGCCTGGCGGAAGCCGAAGAGAAGACTTCCCTACTACAACCAGTAGGGGCATGATGAGAGAGGTTGCCCGTGGGGAACTCGACTGCAATAAAGCATAAGGATAGAATCAGAAAATCCATCTCATAAAGGTGAGATGAGATTATTCACGGGATAATTGGAGAAACAATTTCGAGTGTCCCACACCGGGAGGACGGTATGCGTCATTACGTAGATAGCGTGATAACACACACCGACCTGTAAGGTGTAAGACAACACGAGATCGCCCCAATATATCCAAAGACTTGAATTGGCTAAGCAAAACAAGTCCGAAACCTTAACCCCCGCGAAGAGGGGTATCGGTTCTTCCTTCATGACCCGCGAAGAGGTCAATCAGGGATACAGAAAATATAAATTCTCACCCCCGAAGAAAGAGGCCGCTGAAGAAGATACCACGGGAACCTCTTCCTCGCTGTGCTGCGAATGGGAGCGACTCCTGGAAGGTCGAGGGCGACGCGGAGACATCGAAAATCTACAAGGAAAAGCAGTACGTCAGGAACAATATAAATACACGAAATTTAAAAAAGGGAAATTAAGCACTTGAACTTAAGTCCTATGAATAAATAGGATTTTATAGTTGAAGTCTAATTAAACCTACAAATTTTGTGCACGCGAAACAATAATTGTCATTTTCGCGGTGGATTTTGGTGAAATACCCGAAATACCCCTCGTGTTCAAGGCTAAATTCGGGTCAAGGACACGCATGATCTGGGTCATGGTTATCATAATCGATCATATAGCACCCCGATACCCCACAATTTTGGTTAAATTTTGCAAATAAGCCCTTTTGTAGAATTTAGCCAATTTTGCATAAAGACCCCTCCACAAATTTTGGTTTGGTTTCCGCATGCCTTTATCAAAACTTTGGTCATCAGGTTGTGGTCTAAACTCCTTGGATGGAGCCTTGAATCTTCTGCCCCTTTTGCAAATAAGCCCCTCTAAAACACTTATGGGTAACTTTGCAAATAAACCCCCCAACAACTCTTTGATCCTCTTGCATAAAGCACCCATCACATTTTGTTTGATCAAACGAACATGAATCCAAGCCTCAAAATCTCAGTCCTATTTTTACATAAAAGACCCTACGAATTTCAGCCCTATTTTGCGAATAAACCCCCCAAATTCGGCCATATTGCCTCTTTTGCACAAAACACCCAACCTATTGTCCACTACAAGCATAAAGATTCAATCTTTACAAAAAAATGAGAGGGTTTTGAGGGGAAACTTACCCAAATCAAGAGGCTTGAAAACCCCAATTCCAAGGGCCAAGACTCGAGCTTGAAGAGGGAGGAAGAAACCCTAATTGGAGGAGAAAAATTTCGGCCAATGAAGGGCATAAAAAATCCGAACTTTGCTTGAGGGAAGAATGGGTTCTTGAAAGAAAAACAATGGAGGAGAGTTTCAAGAGGTGGAAGAAGAAAGGGGGGAGAAAGAATCTCTTTGAAATTTGAAAAGAAGGGAGAAACAAAACAAAAGCAAGAAAAAGACAAAACTAAGGGGGGGGGGGCACATCTCTGCGCCGAGACCCCCCGGGGGTTTCCTCGTTTTTTTGAGACACCCCGGGTTTGTCTTGATCCGATTTTGACCCCCCGAATTTTTTTTTGACCCCCCGAACCTTTTTCTGAACCCCGGATTGCGCCGATTTTTCACCGATTGTTAAGTATGTCGACGAAATCCACAAAAGTCGACGTTCGACGATGAGAAACCCTAGGGTCAACGCCGGTCAACGCGTAACCCTAGGTCAACGCCAATCAACGCGTTGCGACAAAAGTCAACGTTTGACGATTCAAAACCCTCGGGTCAACGCCGGTCAACGCGTAACCCCAGGTCAACGGCAATAGTGCGTTGCGACCAAAAGTCAACATTTGATGATGAGAAACCCTAGGGTCAACGCCGGTCAACGCGTAACCCTAGGTCAACGCCAGTCAACGCGTTGCAATCAAAGTCAACGTTCGACGTTCGAAACCCTAGGGTCAACGCCGGTCAACGCGTAACCCTAAGTCAACGCTAGTCAACGCGTTGCGAGCAAAGTCAACGTTCGATGATTCGAAACCCTTGGGTCGACGCCGGTCAACGCGTAACCCTAGGTCAACGCCGATCAACGCGTTACGACAAAAGTCAACGTTCGACGATTTGAAACCCTAGGGTCAACGTCGGTCAACGCCTAACCCTGGGTCAACGCCATTCAGCGCGTTGTGACAAAAGTCAACGTTTGACGATTCAAAACCCTCGGGTCAACGCCGGTCAACGCGTAACCCTAGGTCAACGCCATTCGGTGCGTTGCGACCAAAAGTCAACATTCGACGATGAGAAACCCTAGGGTCAACGCCGGTCAACGCGTAACCCTAGGTCAACGCCATTCAGCGCGTTGCGACAAAAGTCAACGTTTGACGATTCGAAACCCTAGGGTCAACGCCGGTCAACGCGTAACCCTAGGTCAACACCGTCCAATGCGTTGCGACCAAAGTCAACGTTTGACGATTCAAAACCTCGGGTTAACGCCAGTCAACGCGTAACCCTAGGTCAACGCCAGTCAACGCGTTGCGACAAAAGTCGACATACGGTGATCCGAAACCCCAAGTCAGCACAATGTGACAAGGATAGTAAATTCAAAAGTCAACTGAATGACACGAGCCAAATTCAACTCACCAGTTGTAGACTCGAGACTCCGACGACGGCCAGGCGATAAACGCAGCGCCGGAAGAACTTCGGTTATTCGTCAAAGCATCGGATAAACTGAAAATCAAAGGAGCCGAGAGTTGAAGCTAACCATAGGTCCTTTATGCCGATCAAAGGCTGGATCAATCATATCCAAAGTATTCCAGTCTCTTCTATAAAAGAAACGAGTCCGGAACACTTTGGAGGGGGTATCTGTAGGCATCAAAAATTGCCGATAGGTCTCCACGAACAGCTCAGTGTTAAAGAATGATGATGAACGTCACTACCCGGTTCACAGGAGTTCGATTGACATCGGTGAGCGCCTGAAGTGAATCGACGAGCTACGTGAGCCGACGGAATTTCAGAATAGCGGGAATACGGGCTGATCGGGAACCCTGCGACAGTTGCAAAAGGAGCAACGCCCTACGGGTCCCATTCGCCCTACAGATAATACAACCATTGGGGCTGACAGAGCTCTTCGTTAGAATTCCAACGCATTCGAAATCACTCAAATCCGAGTTGGGACGAAGAATCAACGGCAAACACACAGCGGAGAGTCTCGGACTGAACTGGGGCACCCGGCGGTGTCTCGGCAAGCTCGAAACACCCTAGGGGTGTCTTGGCAAAACCAAGACACCCCAGGGGTGTCTCAAGTTTGTTACACGGATAAGGTTTGTTGTGTGACCCCCAAGGGTCCCCTCTTGCCTATAAATAGGACCCTTGGGCCTCATTTTTCAAGATCTAGAATTTTGGAGAAGAGTGGCGAAGCCCTGCTGCAGCGAAGAGTGATCGAGCCCCCGCAGCAAAGGAGACTTCTTCATCGGATCTTCATTCCCCTCTCTCATTCTTTTCCTTAGTGTTACCCCTCGTCGGTAATACTAAGAAGAGCAAATATCTCGCTTTATCCGAGATAGGAGCTTTGAGTTTCTAGATCCCTCCGCAGATCGACGAAGCTCTGCCCGATTTTTTCAGAACGGATCTGATCGACCGGTGGTCCACGGATATCAACATCCCCGTCACAGGAAAAAGACCCACGCAAGCAAGGGACGATAAACGGAACTTGTGTTTATTTTCAAGAGAGTTGTAATTTTTATTTCTTTGTTATTTGAGTTCATTGTAACGACTGAAGTTTAATGAAATCAATGATGAAGGCAACTTTTCCTGAAAACAATCGATAGGGGCATCGATGCCCCGACTTATCCTTTTGTTTCCCGCTGAATTTCTCTTGTATTATCTTTGGGCTTTGGCTTTTGGGCATATTGCTTGTATTCTTCATTAATTATTTAGGGCTCTTGAAGTGATCTTGGACTTTTATTCTTTATTAACCTGCAATTAAAGATAAAAACAATTATTAGTGGTATATTTATCCATTAAAAATAGATAATAAGGATATAAAATTATAATAAAAATATGATTAGCATAAGTTAAAGCAAAACATTAGAGACCTGCAGGGACCCTACAGTCTTTACTTATTCCCGAGTGGAAGTGGGCAGATATTTCCATGGATTTTATTGTAGTGTTGCCTAAAACAAAGAAAGAAAATGATTCTATTTGGGTGATGTCTGAGGAGAAAGTTGATGTCTTTATTAATGTATTCATTACAACTTTAACCGTTACAATGAAAACAAAAAAGGTATTCTTTTTATAAGACTCTTACATAATGAAAACGAAAAAAGTACAACTTTCGTCAAAACAAACGCAACGGACGTTTATCCTCTGCTGCTTATGTGGGATCTTGGCTTGTGATGGGGATGTTGATATCTGTGGACTACCAAACGATCAGATCAGATCCGGAGCTTCGTTGATTCGCGAGGGAATCAAGAAACCGAAGCGATTATCTCGGTAACAGCGAGATAATCACTCTTCTCGAGATTACCACAACAGGGCAATCTCAAGGCAAAGAACCGGGAAGTGTAGATCTGACGAGCTCCTCTTCTTTATGCCGACGAACTCGATCCGATCTCCTCCTCTCTTTTGAAATTCGTGCTCCTTTAGTCTTCAATCTAGTAGGGCTTCACCAATGCTCCAGAATTCTAGATCTAAAAAAATAAAGGTCTTGGGGATGTATTTATAGGCTTTGAGACCTCTGTTTTCAGATAAGAACTATCGATTCACTCTTATGTTCAGATGTAACCACTTAACCACGTTCTTTGATGATATTTTATCAGTTGGAGCAAATCCAGGTAGTTAACGGTTGAAAAATAGCTTAAATCTGCCAAAAACTACTTTCGGGGCTGCGGACATCCGTGGTATCTCGGCCAAGCCTGGGTCGAGACACCTCTTGGTGTCTCGTCCAAGCTTTGGCCGAGACACCTCTTAGGGTCTCAGCCAATCTTTGGCCAACACCTATGGGTGTCTCGCTGAAGCCTGGAGCATTGTTCCGCGTGTTCTTGCTATTTTCGCCGTATCTTCGTCATCCGAACTCAGAATCACACGATTCAAAATGCATCAGAAAGCTAACGAGGAGATCTATGAGCTTCCATGACTATATCATATGTGGAGTAAATAGGACATGAGGGGTGCTTCCTCTTTCGTAAACGACGCGTAGCTCTTGATCCATTCGTGTTTCCGTTATTTTGAAGTTTCGTTGTTTGCAAGGTTTGTTGATTCACTTCATGTGCTTGTTATCATCAAATGAGCTTCTGTGACTCGAATAGCAATGTTCATCATCTTCTCTCTATCTCGAGCCGCGTGTGGGACCTATAGGTGATTTTTGATGCCTACAGATACCCCCTCCAAAGTGTTGCAGTCTCATTTTTTTTATCGATGAGCCTAAAATACTTTGGATGTGATTGGTCCAACCTTCGGTTAGTGTAAAAGGACCTGTAGTTAGCTCTAACTCTTGACTCCTTCGATTTTTAGTCTATTTAATATTTTAACGAATAGCTAAAATTCTTCTGGTGCTGTGTTTATCGTCTGGCAGTCGTCGAAGTCTCGAATCAAAAACAGGTGAGTTGATTTTGGCTCGTGTCATCGAATTGACTTAGAACTAACTATTTCTATCACGATATATTGACTTAGGGCTATGCGTTGACCGATGTTGACCTTGGGGTTTCAGATCGCCCGACATTGACTTTTCATCATTATGTATTGACTGGCATTGACCTACGGTTACGTATTGACTGGCGTTGACCTTAGAGTTTCGGATCGCCCGACATTGACTTTTCATTGTAACACATTGACTGGCGTTGACCTAGGGTTACGCGTTGATCGGTGTTGACCTTAGGGTTTGCATCGCCTGACGTTGACTCTTCATCGCAACGCGTAGACTGGCGTTAACCTAGGGTTATGCATTGACCGGTATTGACCTTAGGTTTCGGATTGCCCGATGTTGACTTTTCATCGCAACATGTTGACTGGCATTGACCTAGGGTTACACGTTGACCGACATTGACCTTAGGATTTTGGATCACCCGACGTTGACTTTTTATCGCAACGTGTTGAGTGCAGTTGACCTAGGGTTACGCGTTGATCGGTATTGACCTTAGGGTTTCGGATCGCCCGGCATTGACTTTTCATCGCAACGTACTGACTGGCATTGATTGGTGTTGATTTTTATTAGAACAACCAATGACCGGCGAAAATGGGCGAAATAAGGTCATGAAAAGCACCTGGGGCCCTGCCCGGGCCCGAGACACCAAGGCCGAGACACCTCTATGTTGTCTCCCCCTTTTTTTTTGATCTCTTTTGTACTCTCACTTCCCCCTCTCCCCAAAATTTCAAATTAGAATCCTTTTCCCCCCTAAAACTCCTCCATCTTCCTCCTCTTACCAAAACTTATAATTTCTTTTCTTCAAGAACTCTTAACCCATTAAAACTCTTGCCTTTAAATCCCCTCAACCCTTCAAAAGAAATTCGGATTTTTATTCTCCTTATTGGTCGAAATTTGTCTCCTCTCAAAGCTAGGTTTCTTTTGCATCCTCAAGCTCAAGACTTGGACTTTTGAGTTGGGTTTTCAAGCTTCTTGGTTTGGGTAAGCTCTCTTCAAGAGCTCTCTTTTTATTCTTGTAATGAGGGTATGTAATCAAGAATTCATGAATTTGTATGCAAAGATCATGCCTTTTTTTCCCTCATGAGATGGGTTTTGTGAAAAAGATTGGACCTTGAAGATGGGTTTTGAAAATGGCTAAAATTTTGAGGGGTTTTATGCAAAAATAAGGCCAAAATTTTGAGGGGCTTTTGTGTAAAATAGGGATGAAATTTTGGGGGGCTTTTATGCAAAAGTGGACTGAATTTTTAGGACTTGGATTGTATACCCATTTGGCCAAAACTTTAAGGGGTGTTTTATGTAAAAAGACCACTAATAGTTGAGGGGTTTATTTGCAAAAAATAACCGAATATTGTAGAGGGGCTTATTTGCAAAAAAGCTAAAATTTCAAGAGTTTGGACTACACACCCATGACCAAAAGTTTGAGAGGTGTATGTACAAATTGGGCCGAAAATTGTTGGTGTTCATGACTAACTTTGGGACTAAAAAATGAGGGGTATTTTGGGTATTTCACCCCAAAGTTGATTATGAAGGATTTGAATGCGATTTGAACCCATTGTTTGCATACATAGAGCTTGTAGGTTTAATTAGACTTCAACTACAAAACCCCATTTTATTTATAGGATTTTAGTCAAATTCATAATTTCCCTTTTAATTTTTGGGTTCTTGGATTTATGATTGTTCCTGATCCGTTGATTTTCGTTGCAGGTTAACTATGTCTCCGTGTCTATCACGATTTCATAGGAGTCGCTCATCTACTCAGCATAGTGAGAGGGAGGCTCTCGTAGCTTCCTCTTATGGGGGTGAGCTTTTATGCTTTCTCTATCCTCGCTTGACTCCTTTGCAGGTCATTCGGGAAGAACCGACGTCCTTCTTCGCGGGGATTGAGGTTTCAAAAGACGTGTTTGCTTAGCCAATTCACGTCTTCCGACATGTTGGTACGATTTCGTGTTGTATTACACTACGTGGGCCAGGGTACATTACTATGTTGTTTACGTGATGATGCATATCGTCCTTCCTGTCTAGGACACTCAAAATCGTCTCGCTAATCACCCAATGAACGACTATATCTAGCTAGCTTGTGAGATGAATTCAACCCTTAATTATCTGATTCCATGTTTGCTTTGCCATAGTTGAGTTCCTCGCAGAAGGTTTTCCACCTCATGCTACGACCGGTTGCAACAGGGAGACATTCACTATTAGTGTTGACAGGCTTCGTTAAAGATTCCCGAGGAGGTGCATCGATTGATACGAGATAGGGGCCACCGTTCATTACGCCAGCTGATTACCAATGCTGCCTTCATTGAAGATTCCATTTCTACCCAGGCTTTAGAGAAGCCGGATTATTTATTTAGGGACCATGCTGAGGATCCGGCTAAGTTGATTCTTGATGACGAATATTGGTTGAATGATGATGGTGGTAGCCTTTTATATATTCTTTCTATTCCCCGTCAGCATTCTTTTGCACATTTGGAGACGCAGGCTGTGCGGCGACAGATGTCCTGGAATCTTACAAATGACCATGATCGAGTTCATTATGGCTTTATGTCCCATTATAAGACCCTAGGTTCTGATGGGTATAATCATATTCGCGGCCTTTGACCGGGGATTCTGGGACTTGATACAGCGCCACCGGATGAGGTATCAGCAGTCACCCATACTGTGAGGAATCATCTGGCTAGGCTTAGGAGGAGATTACCCATGAAGGAATTCAGATTTTTCGGTTGTTCGTCCTTGCTGCCTAAGAAGTGGTGGACTCGTATGACTAGTTATGTTTTGGGATGTTATGAGAGTGAGCTGAAGCGCAGTGGATTCTATGCACCTATACGAACCACTATGTACGGACTCCTGGTCAGCAGCTATCATTTCTTGGCATTGCTAGAGTTTTATAACCCTGATAATAACACTTTTCAGACTTATAGTGGAGAGTTAGGATTAGCACTCCATGAGATGCACAAGGTTTCTGGTCTTCCGATGGGAGATTGTCCATATTAAGAGTACTTTCCCTCTAACCTGTAGTTTGGACAACTGAGGAGAGATTCCTCCAACATGTATGACACTCTCTGGGACCTCACGTGTTATTATTATACATCCTTGGTCAGGGTGAGTCCTCTGGCGAAGAGGAAAAAGCAGGTCAGCTTGAAGCAGTTTGCTGATTATTTATTTCAGCTTTTGGAGAGCAATTCGGACAAGACTATTTGTGAATTGGCCCCGTTGATACCTTCTGCCATTAATGACTTAATTGAGAGTGTTGACGCTTGTTTATTCACTACCGCTGGTGTGGAGGGTTTCTTTCCGCCAGGGACTAAATTTAGGACGTTCCTTTGTCATGCACGAAATCCTATTCGGCCTAAGACCCTCCTGGTGGGCTATCTCGCCCTCTGGTTGAAGAAGTGCATTGTTCCATACCAGTTCTCTGATGCTTTGCCTATTGAGGTCCTCCTCCCCGTCGTTCAGTTAGCACACGGGAAGCGTCTTTCTCTGCTTCCGACAATGGTTGTCGGCATTCATTGCGGGCTTAGGTATTTGATCGATGGTTTTACACATGTGGGTTCTGAACCGTCGATCGAGATTCTCTCTGTAAAGGCTGAGCTTTCGTATACATACTTGATGGCATGGATTATCCTTCACCGTCCTGATTTGATGTTGGTGCCAAGTACTGCTAATGCCTCTGTCCCTTTTCTGCAGTTGTTAGAGGGGAGTAAGTGGTTCACGAAGACATTCACTGATGTACAGCGAGAGCTTCAAGTTCGTAGGAGCTGGGAGTTCTTCATGTATTTTCCTCACTTCTCGGGCTGCTATGACGACGTATTGATTGATGAGGAGAAGCCGGGGGGCCGGTCGAACCTCCCTTGATGTTGGTTGCTTTCGATGGTTGGTGATCATTCGTGCTGGATATCTCGTTCTTCGAATGAAGGGTCGTTGTTGTTAGATATAGGTGCCCTGCAGGCAATAATTGTATATTGCAATAGGACCTATATGAATATAACATCCTTGTTCAAAATGATAGTATGCTATTTTGGTCAGATTTATCTGGTATTTTAATACAAATAAAGTCCTTAGAATGATACTAGACTATCAGACATTTCGGATATGATCGTAATAAAGAGATCTGATTTGTCGCTAACGTATATTCTAAAATGTTCCTAGTCGATGAAGTGTTGATATGTGACATCATCACTTTGGGAAGACTAGTGTATACTCTATTTCTTCTTTGGTAGGATGATGATCCATCTCTTGGATCATTGATGTGAGACATCAAGATATAGTATACATGTGACTCATTAGTGAATGAGTTAACTGAATGACTCACTGAGAACATCCAGTTGGTAATTATACTTAACTGTCAAATAGAAGTTCTCAAGTGATATAGTACATAGTAGTCTCTTGACCTGAGGCATGAGTGTAGTATCTTACATGTCAGTATAGGTGTACTTAGAGTTTTACCTAACCACAGTTCTCATTGAGTAGTACATAACGATTCTTGTTGGGTATATCCCGAGACATAAGTAGATATTGAGATGTCAAGATGGGATTCGTCTCTCCCAGTATAAGGGGTTGATGTCATAAGATTGTTTGATATAACTATAACCAGGAAATCCTTGGCCGAGGTAAATAAGATAAACTAAGTGTCAGTTTGATATTATAGGTTATGAGTTTAATATCAACAAACACTAATCGAGCTATTAGGGTTTGACAGTTTTCCATACCCTAGGATCGATAGTTTGACATGGTTTGACGAAGAGACCGGACTGTACAATATTATCATTGAGTGGTCCTGATATAATTGTCTTAGCATCTTGCAAACACTTATCACAACTTATACCCGGGTAGTCTTTATGTGTAGCTAGCACCTCTGTTGTACTTGTGGATATCATCCACTGCTGAGTTCTTAAGTTAGGCCCTAGAGTTACACCAAGAGCGTACTTAAATCCTATAAAACACAATTTATAGAGTGATGCGTATGATTGATATGCATATATGATTTTACCGGATACACATAAACGGTTATGTATATCGGTAAAATAGAAGTGCTATGTGCTTAGGAAATGAATTCCAGTATTTTTCGTATAAAGTTAACTTTTAGTTAACTAGTTGACTTTTTGGTCAAAAGTTGACTTTTGATCAACAGTTGACTTTTGATCAACCGTTGACTTTTGATCAACAGTTGACTTTTGGTCAACTCATTGACTTTTTGGTCACATGATGACTTATTAGTCAATGATTAGAAAATTATGAAATATCGTATTTATGAAATACCGTATTGATGTGGTATTTTTATTTATTAAATACACACTTTATTATATCTTGATTAATGAGTCATGAGATGACTCATTAAGGTGGTATGGTTTGGGAACATGGTTTTAGCACATAGTTTTGATTTTTCATGACTCTTTGCATGACTCATGAGATGAGTCATTGCATGACTCATGAAAGGAATCATTACATTTAGAAGACTCATGGCATGACTCGTGAGATGAGTCATGGCATATCTCACTCTATATATATGAGCTCTCTCTCTCTCTCTCTCTCTCTCTCTCTCTCTCTCTCTCTCTTATTGAAAGATTAATAAAAAATTGCCAAAGTGGTTTTTTCCATAAGAGAATAAACAAGAGAGGACCTCTTACTAAAGTCTAGAGTAAGAGGAAGTAGTAGGATTTTAAAGTACCCCGGGGTGGATATCTAACCTTGTGTCTCAAAAAGACTCTGATTTTATCAAGCTCACTTGAAGACTTGGAGATCTACTACAAGGACAACAACAAGGAGTAAGAGCTAGGGGTTGTTCGATATTCCACCGAATCACGCTTCGAAAGTAAGCCTTCAAAGCACTTTGGTTTCTCTCTTTTTTCTAGGGATCATGTTAGATTTAATTAGGATGGTCCTAGTTTGTTTTTCATGCTCTCTACATGCTTAGTATTATTATACATATAGTCTTTTGTTGCGTATTTTGTATGTATTTAGTACGAATTTCCAACATGGTATCAGAGCCATGGTTCCATCTAATTGAATCTTTATATGCATATCTAACTCATAGAGGACTTTGTACTTGCTTTTAATTACTTGTTTAATTACAAGATGTTTTAATGAAACTAGTTAATTAATACAAGTTGTTTTGTAATTAGTTATACTAGTTGTTGATTCAAAAATGTTATTTTTGGTTTATAAATTTTTAAGAGTAAAAACACTTGTATAAATTACAAAACACTTATTTACAACTAGTGTAGTTGTATGTTAGAAGCATGATAGTCCTATTTGAGTTAGAAAAATCTCTTTGTTATCTAGTTTTTCAATTTGTTGCATAACTAGATAGATGCATATTTCTTAATGTTGATTAAGTTATATGTTTTATATTATCTTGCGTGGATGTTATGTTTATGGATGGTAGTGGATAACGATTCTCTTGCATTTATTGTATTAATGTAATATAGCTAGAAATGTAATATTTTTTATGACCTCTTCCCTCCTCGAGCATGGGCTACGCCTACGGGTTAAGGTACTTGCTCACCGATCATGGGCTACGCCTACGGGTATAGGCCCTTGTTCGGGTGTGGGGGGTATGGTTGTTTAGTTTAGTTATTTCATTTATAGCTTTTATTTTATATTCAATGTAATATTATTACCCACCCTACGAGATGGTTTTTCCATAATAAATGGGGCTTGCGCGTCCTATGTATATGTGATTGTAATAATACAGGATTTGTAAGGGAGCTAGCACTACAAAGAGTTGCAAATTGCTTGCCAAAATATAATTAGTGTAGTTACATTTTATTCCTTTAGTTGTCCACTATCATTTCATATTATTATTACATATGTTGATAAGTTGGTTGTGCCCCAATTGTAGATGTCAATACAATTGGGTGCTATATTCTGCAAAGGTAATATCACTATCTCACTAGAGAAATAGTTTTTTATTATTATTATAAAAAACTCATTTTAAACTTTGTGAGACATGACAATAAGAGTTTATCTACCATAGAGTGGTGAGACCGACATTAACTTAGTGTTAGTGTGAAAGAAAAATAAACCTAAAGGAGTTAAAAGAAATGTATTTAGAATAAACTTTTAACTAGTGTCAAGGAAAGTAATTATGAGATATAGCTCATGGGGTGATGCCCAACTTAAGATTAGCGGTGATGCCCAATCTTTCGCGCTATAGTCTTAAAGAGCGGTGGTTACTTAATTAAGGTCCAATGAATATTCCCGGTGAATAGCTCGGAACCCTCCCACCAATCTTGTACTTACCTGGCTAGTTTAATTGTTGCAAGTATAAATATAGAGCATCTTTAAACTATATCAAGTTTGATTACGGTAAAAGATTTATGAAATTATCCATAGCCCTCCATCATTTCAGTTGAATACTACTAAGCTTATAAATACTTTGTTTGTTAGCTATCGTCAAGCTAATACTATTCTATGGCTAAGTAGTATTCATCTATATATAAGATATAAGGATAGCTTAAGTTGGTTATGCAACTTTGTTGGCCTTCGTCAAGAGTATGCATAAGTTAAATTTAAGCCGGTCAAGAAATAATGGGTCCAAACATAACTAGCTTTTTATGATTTGTTGGCTATCATCAAGGTCATAAAAGACTAGGGGCAAAATCATATCAAGAATTACAAGAATGTAAAAGACAAAAATTGTCTACCAATTATTGAGTATATTGATTTGTTGGCCATAGTCAAGGGGTTGTTTTCCGATCACCTCTTATAAAGGGGTTGTTAATACATTCAATGATAATTGGATCTTGATCCCACTTGAAAACAAGGGGTTGTTTTCCGATCACCTCTTATAAAGGTTTTGAGGGACTCGAAAAATAGTGGGAGGCATAACTTAGATTAAAAAACAAACCAAATCTATTTTATGTATTGAATATCTGCTAAAATATTTTTTCTCTCTCTTTTAGGCCATCATGTCTGGCTTGAACTTTTGAACGTAGGTCTAGTGCAGATAGATATACAGATATCGTTCTGCAGTCCTTGACACCAGCCTACTCCCGATTCATATCACAGTTCTTGATGATAAATCTAGAGCCCACTCTTCCTGCCTTGCTTAATTTGTTAAGGCAGGAGGAAAGTTCTATGAAAAAGGGACAAACACCAGTCTTGGTTATAGGGAAATCTTCTTCCACTTCTAGCAAACTGGTTGCCAAGAAAAAGGGAATGAAGAAAAGTACTAACTAAAGAAAGGTGTTAAGAAGGCTGTCAAGAAGGACAAGGGAAGGTAAAAATGACGATTGCAGAATGCTTCCATTGTCATAAGTCAGGAACTGGAAAAGGAACTGTCCTGAATTCCTAGCCTCACTCAACAAGAAGAAGCAAGTTGTTGCTTCATCTTCTAGTGCGTTGGTTACTCAGAATTGTTTTTCTATAAATCCTACATCTTGGGTATTAGATACCGGATTAGGATCTCACATCTGTAATTTGTTGCAGGGGCTGAGAAGTTATAGAAAGCTTGGTGCTGGAGAGATGACCCTACAAGTTGGTAATAGTGCAATAGTTGCAGCAGTTACGGCTGGGTATTTTCATCTAGCTTTACCAAATGGAAACATTTTGATTTTGAATAGCTGCTATTTTGTACCAACTATGATGTGTAATATAATATCCATATCTTTATTAGATAAAGATGGATATATGTTCAAGTTGGAGAACAATGCTATGAATATTGTATATAATCAAAAGTTGATTGCTTATGGAACATTGTGTAATGGCATCTATATTCTTAATCAAAACAAAATTCTAAATACTCATCACACTAATAAAAAAAGCACTCAGTTTTGAACGATACTTTCTTATGGCATTGTAGACTTGGTCATATTAATAAAGAAAGACTTGGCGAGCTACGTAAGTATGGATATTTAGATACATTTGACTTTGAGTCTTATGATACTTGTAAGTCTTGTCTTAAAGGTAAAATAACCAAGACTCCATTTATGGGAACTAGAGCAAGAGTTACAGAATTCTTAG
The DNA here is from genome assembly GCA_022839385.1 of Asparagus kiusianus. Classification (NCBI taxonomy): domain Eukaryota; kingdom Viridiplantae; phylum Streptophyta; class Magnoliopsida; order Asparagales; family Asparagaceae; genus Asparagus; species Asparagus kiusianus. The sequence continues at coordinate 15,555 of BQKN01065628.1, read as the reverse complement.
GACTGATACATAGTGATGTATGTGGCCCTATGTCTACAATGGCAAGAGGTGGCTACTCATACTTTATTACTTTTACTGATGATTTTTTAAGATTTGGATATGTGTTTTTAATGAAACACATGTCTAAAACATTTGAGAAATTTATCGAGTATAAAAATGAAGTAGAGAATCAAACGATCAAGAAAGTTAAAATTCTTCGATCGGATCGAGGAGGCGAATACTTGAGCTCAGTATTCTTAGGGTTTTTAAAAGAGAATGGGATTATCTCTCAGGTTACTCCACCCTTTACACCATAGCTTAACGACGTGTCAGAAAGGAGGAATCGTACCCTATTAGATATGGTATATTCTATGATGAGTAACACTGAGTTACCTTTTTTATTCTGGAGGTATGCATTGGAAACAGCAGCACACTTACTGAATAGGGTTCCAACTAAACCTGTGCCTAAACCTCCATATGAGATATGGTATGGGATGAAACCATATCTTAATTATATTAAGATTTGGAGATGTCATGCTTATGTAAAAAAGCAAGATCCCAAAAAGTTAGAGGCACGCTCAGTATTGTGTAAATTTGTAGGATATCCAAGGAATTTCCATGGATATCAGTTCTACCACATCGATTAACAAAAGCTAATTGTTTCTCGGTATGCTACATTCTTGGAGAAGGAATTTCTTGAAAAAGAAATTAGTGGGAGTATGGTAGAACTGGATGAAATTTTAGAGATACAAATAAATACTGATAATTTAGTAGAACCAAAAAATTTAGTTGTACCAAAAGAACCCCAACCACTCTGTAGATATCCAAGGCGATCTCATGCACCTAAGAGAAATATGATTTTCTCGTTAAAGTTAGCATGTTAGATCACATCATAGATGATGACGAACCTTTGAGTTATCAGCAAGCATCTCAGAGTAGGGACTCTGTTGCTTGGCATGATGCAATGAAATCCAAAATAGACTCTATGTACACCAACAAAGTATGGATCTTAGACAACGCTCCTACAGGGCTGATACCCATAGGTTGCAAATGGTTGTTTAAGAAAAATTAGGTGTAGATGGGAAAGTAGAGACTTTCAAAGCTAGACTGGTAGCTAAAGGTTTTCGTCAAAGACCTGGTTTGGACTACGATGAAACCTTTTCTCCAGTGGCAATGCTAAAGTCTATTCAGATCCTACTTGCTATAGCTGCTCACTATGACTACGAGATCTAGCAAATGGACGTCAAAACTACATTTCTAAATGGTGATTTAGAAGAGTGCATATATATATGTCTCAACCAGAGGGATTTGTAATCAGTGGGAGCAATGGAAAAGTATGTAGGTTGCTTAAAGCCATTTATGGACTAAAGCAAGCATCACGGAGTTAGAACATCTATTTTGATGATACTGTCAAAGAGTTTAGTTTCATAAAAAATCCAGATGAACCATGTGTGTATAAAAGGATAATTGGGAGTACAGTATCGTTTCTTATTTTGTATGTAGACGATATACTCTTAATCGGTAATGACATACTGTCATTACAAGCGGTTAAAATTTGGCTATCAAAAAGATTTTTCATAAAAGATTTGGGTGAAGCATCCTGTATACTGGGTATTCAGATCTATAGAGATAGATCTAAAAGGATATTAGGACTATCCCAATCTAGATACATTGGCAAAGTGCTAAAGCGGTTTAGCATGGAAAATTCCAAGAAAGGTTTTGTACATGCATCTCCTGAAATCTCGCTCTCTAAAAAGATGTCTCCCCAGATTGATGAAGAGAGGAAACACATCAGTCTAATTCCTTATGTCTCGGCAGTAGGATCGATCATGTATGCCATGTTATGTACTAGATCGAATATCGCTTATATACTCAGTTTGGTAAGTAGATATCAATCTAGTCATGGAGAAGAGCACTGGAAAGCGGTCAAAAATATACTTAAGTACCTGAAAAGGACTAAAGAGTTATTTTTGATGTACGGTAAAAGTGACCTCCAAATTGAGGCTTTTTCTGACTTTAGCTTTCAGAGCGATATCGATGATTGTAAATCTGTTTCAGGATATATTTTTATCCTCAATAGAGGGGCTGTTAGTTAAAAAAGTTTCAAGCAGGACACAGTAGCAGACTCTACTATGGAAGCCGAATACATTGCGGCAAATGATGCAGCCAAAGAAGCCGTCTGGATGAGGAAGTTCATTTCAGAGCTGGAAGTTGTTCCCACCATTAAAGATCCAGTACCTTTATATTATGATAGTAATGCTGCAATAGCTCTGACAAAGGAACCCCGGTCTCACCATAAGTCCAGACACATTCTGAGGTAGTATCACTTGATCAGGGAGATAGTTGATCGCCAAGAGATCAAGACTAAAAGAGTTAACACAAAAGATAATATAGCAGATCCATTTACAAAGGCAATTGCTCGTACACAAATTGAAAAACTCATTGAGCTATTGGGTATTAGATACTACAATGATTGGCCTTAGTGCAAGTGGGAGTTTGTTAGATATAGGTGCCATGCAGGCAATAATTGTATATTATAATAGGACCTATATAAATATAACATCCTTATTCAAAATGATAGTATACAATTTTGGTCAGATTTATCTGGTATTTTAATACAGGTAAAGTCCTTAGAATGATACTAGACTATCAGATATTTCGGATATGATCGTAATGAAGAGATCTGATTTGTCGCTAACGTATATTCTAAAATGTTCCTAGTCGATGAAGTGTTAAAATGGGACATCATCAATTGGGAAGACTAGTGTATACTCTATTTTTCCTTTGGTAGGATGATGATCCATCTCTTGGATCATTGATGTGAGACATCAAGATATAGTATACAGGTGACTCATTAGTGAATGGGTTGACTGAATGACTCATTGAGAACATCTAGTTAGTAATTATACTTAACTGTCAAATAGAAGTTCTCAAGTGATATAGTACATAGTAGTCTCTTGACCTGAGGCATGAGTATAGGTGTACTTAGACTTTTACCTAACCACAGTTCTCATTGAGTAGTGCATAACGGTTTTTGTTAGGTGCATCTAGAGACATAAGTAGATATTAAGATGTCAAGATGATATTCGTCTCTCCCAGTATAAGGGGTTAATGTCATAAGATTGTTTGATATAACTATAACCAGGAAATCCTTGGCCGAGGTAAATAAGATAAACTAAGTGTCAGTTTGATATTATAGGTTATGAGTTTAATATCAACAAACACTAATCGAGCTATTAGGGTTTGATAGTTTTCCATACCCTAGGCTCGATAGTTTGACATGGTTTGACGAAGAGACCAGACTGTACAATATTATCATTGAGTGGTCCTGATATAATTATGTTAGCATCTTGCAGACACTTATCACAACTTATACCCGGGTAGTCTTCATGTGTAGCTAGCACCTCTGTTGTACTTGTGGATATCATCCACTACTGAGTTCTTAAGTTGGGCCCTAGAGTCACACCAAGCGCATACTTAAATCCTATAAAACACAATTTATAGAGTGATGCGTATGATTGATACGCATATATGATTTTACCGGATACACATAAACGGTTATGTATATCGGTAAAATCGAAGTGCTATGTGCTTAGGAAATGAATTCCAGTATTTTTCCCATAAAGTTAACTTTTAGTCAACTAGTTGACTTTTTGGTCAAAAGTTGACTTTTGATCAACAGTTGACTTTTGGTCAACTCATTGGCTTTTTGGTCACATGATGACTTATTAGTCAATGATTAGAAAATTATGAAATATCGTATTTATGAAATACCGTATTGATGTGGTATTTTTATTTATGAAATACACATTTTATTATACCTTGATTAATGAGTTATGAGATGAGTCATTAAGGTGGTATGGTTTGGGAACATGGTTTTAGCACATAGTTTTTGGTTCTTCATGACTCTTTGCATGACTCATGAGATGAGTCATTGTATGACTCATGAAAGGAATCATTACATTTAGAAGACTCATGACATGACTCGTGCGATGAGTCATGACATATCTCACTCTATATATATGAGCTCTCTCTCTCTCTCTCTCTTATGGAAAGGTTAATGAAAAATTGGCTAAGTGGTTTTTTTCATAAGAGAATAAAAAAGAGAGCTCTACCTCTTACTAAACTCTAGCAATCTTTGAATAAGAGAAAGTAGTAGGATTTTAAAGTACCCCGGGGTGGATATCTAACCTTGTGTCTCAAGAAGACACCGATTTTATCAAGTTCACTTGAAGACTTGGAGATCCATTACAAGGAGGTTTACAACAACAAGGAGCAAGAGCTAGGGGTTGTTTGATCTTCCACCGAATCACGCTTCGAAAGTAAGCCTTCAGAGCTCTTGGTTTCTCTCTTTTTTATAGGGATCATGTTAGATTTAATTAGGGTGGTCCTAGCTTATTTTTCATGCTCTCTACATGCTTAGTATTATTATACATATGGTCTTCCGTTGCGTATTTTGCATGTATTTAGCACGAATTTCCAACAGTTGTCACATAGAGCCCTATCTCCCTTGCCACTTCGCTCGTCAGTTCGGTTATGACCAACTATATGCTAGGAACCCAAACCGAGGCTTGAGGACTGAAGGAGGTCTTATTGACGGTGCCTGAGCATGGCTCTGGACTATGACGGGTTGTACCGGTGCCTATTTTGCTCCCCCTTCATCCAAACGCAAGCCATCGCTTACCTTTCTCAGCTGCAAATGGCTCCTTTCTACCAACGAGATTCTAGATGTGAAGTTCCTCTCAGAGTTAGAAACTGAGCACTTGGTCACGACTACCAGTAAAGCTGCTCGTAAGGCTGGGATTTCGAAGAAGCGAGGGAAGAAACCTGCCAAACCCTCCTGTTCGAGCAAAAGCCAGATGAAGGATGATGAGGAGATCCTTCCTATTGATGATGAGGATGAATCTTCTAAAGAAGAATTTAGGGATATGGACACCGACGTTGGAGTTGATAAGGAAGAATCTGAGATGGTCTGTCAGACTCTTTCTTTTCAAATTTAATGGATCTGGTATTTCTTCGTTGGTCTCAACGCTTTAGATCTCGACCAGCTCCTCCATAGTCGGAACGAAAGGTTTTATTTACTTATCTTAATAAGATGACTCTTGTCACTCCAGGTAGGATGGTTGACGAGCATGAACCTCTTATTTTTCGTTACTCGAGATCAAGATCCAGCGCCGAGGCTCTTGCACAGGTTGAGATGCGTACTAAATCTACGCATGAGCGACCCACTGGTCCTGTAGAGGTTTGTCCCCCAAAGCGGAAGAAGATCGCTCATAAGTCACATATTGGTCAGCGTACCCGCGAAGCAGAGTTAAGAGGTACTGTAACTGCTGGTGGAGAGGAAGGTAATGCTCTATTATTTTCATGACCTTAAAATGGTGCTCTTCTAGATTCCCTGAACCTAATCATGTTTCGTGTTTCAAGAAGCCATGGCGGAGGTGAACTTCCGTACGATTCTGTATTCTCCGATCCTGGCCATTTAGATAGCCCGAGCTTTGTGCAGCAAATGTGCGATATCATTCATGATGAGCCTATATATGTTGGAGCAAACCGGGATGCTAACCAGGTTGAGCTAAGTATTTTATGCCCAGGTATATCTAACACCGGTAATACACCATTCGAGTGGCAGTTAAAGGAGTTAGGCAATTCAGAATTCGTTCCCCCTTTAATCACTTCCGCGATTCATTCTCTTTTAGACAAATTGAAGAATGCGGGCACGAATATCGGGGTGGATGAGCCTCCTGCCACTACCACAAGTGAGTCCGCACTTCTCTATCATGAACTTTTTGTTTTTAGGAAAAGTTGCCATCATCATTGATTTCATTAGAACTTCAGCCGTTATAATGAATTCAAATAACAAAGAAATGATTACAACTCTCTTGAAAATAAACACAAGATCCTGTTTTGCGTTCTCTTGCTTGCGTGGGTCTTTTGCCTGTGACGGGGATGTTGATATCCGTGGACCACCGGTCAATCAGATCCGTTTTGGAAAAATCCGGCAGAGTTTCATCGATCCGCGTGAGATCTAGAAACTCATAGCTCCTATCTCGGATAAATCGAGATATTTGCTCTTCTTAGTATCACCGCCAAGGGGCAACACTAAGGAAAAGAGAAGGGGGAATGAAGAAGAAGTCTCCTTTGCTGTAGAGGGCTCGATCACTCGTCGCTGCAGCAGGGCTTCGCCTATCCTCTCCAAAATTCCAGATCCCCAAAAATGAGGCCCAAGGGTCCTATTTATAGGCAAGAGGAGGCCCTAGGGGGTGCAAAAAGCTATTTGGGCGTGTAACAACCTTGAGACACCCCTGGGGTGTCTTGGTTTTGCCAAGACACCCCTAGGGTGTTTCGAGCTTGCCGAGACACCCCCGGGTGCCCCAGTTCAGTCCGAGGCTCTACCGGGTGCACTTGCCGTCGATTCGTCGTCCCAACTCGGATTTAAGTGATTTCAGATGCGTTGGAATTCTGACGAAGAGCTCTGTCGATCCCGATGGTTGGATTATCAGTGGGGTAAACAGGACACAAAGGGCATTGCTCCTTTTGCAGCGGTCGCGGGGTTCCCAGTCAGTCCGCATCCCCGTTATTCTGAAATTCTGTCGGCTCACGTAGTTCGTCGATTCACTTCAGGCGCTCACCGACGTCAATTGAACTCTTGTGAACCGGGTAGTGACGTTCATCGTCGTTCCTTAACACTGAGCTGTTCGTGGGGACCTATCGGCAATTTTTTTGACGCCTACAGATACCCCCTCCAAAGTGTTCCGGACTCGTTTCTTTTATAGAAGAGACTGGAATACTTTGAATATGATTGGTCCAGCCTTTAGTCGGCATAAAGGACCTGTGGTTAGCTTCAACTCTCGGCTCCTTCGATTTTCAGTTTATCCGATGCTTTGACGAATAACCGAAGTTTTTCCGGCGTTGCGTTTATCGCCTGGCCGTCGTCGGAGTCTCGAGTCTACAACTGGTGGGTTGAGTTTGGCTCGTGTCATTGGGTTGACTTTTGAACTCACTATCCCTGTCACATCGTGTTGACTTGGGGTTTCGGATCACTGTATGTTGACTTTCTGTTGCACCGCACTGAATGGCGTTGACCTGGGGTTACGCGTTGACCGACGTTTACCCGAGGGTTTCGAACCGCCGTGCGTTGACTTTTGTCGCAACGCGCTGAATGGCGTTGACCTGGGGTTGTTTTCGGGAAAAGTTGCTGTTTTCATTGCTCTTCAAATCTGTCACAACTTCAGTCGTTACAACAAGAATGAAATAAAAAGTCGATCTTTTTATAAGATCTCCTTGCGCAACAAAACCAAGATTACAACTTTATCGAAAATAAACACGAGATCCCGTTTTGGTGCGGTCTCGCTTGCGTGGGTCTTTAGCCTATGACGGGGACGTAGATATCCGTGGACCACCGGGCAATCAGATCTGATCCGATAAAATCGGGTCAGAGTTTCGTCTATCCGCAGAGGGATATAGAAACAGAACTTCGTCGATCCGCGTGAGATCTAGAAGTTTGAAAGCATATATCTCGGCTAAAACGAGATAGTAGCTCTTCTTAGTGTCACCGCCAAGGAGCAACACTAAGGAAAAGAAAAGGGGGTGAATGAAGGGTTGATGAAGTACTCTCACTCCTCGCTCCGGCAGGGCTTCGCTGCTTTAAAATTCAGAATCTTGCTCTAAGTTCCAAAGCTCTAGCCTTGCTCTCCCCAAAAATCCAGCCCCTTGAATGAGGACCCAAGGGGTCTATTTATAGGCCAAGAGGAGACCCTAGGGGCTGCCTTATCCATTGTAACAAACCTTATCCGTAAAAAATCCCAAAGACGCCTACGTGTCCGTAAAAAATGCTCAAGACGCCTACGTGTCCGTAGAAAACACTCAAGACGCCTACGTGTCCGTAGAAAACACTCAAGACACCTCCGGGGCGTCTCGGCGTGGCCGAGACACCTCTGGGGTGTCGTGGCCTAGCCGAGACACCCCTCGGATGTTTCAACCTCGCCGGTACACCGCGGGTGCCTCGGTTCAGTCCGAGACTGTTTGCCGTTGTTCCGCCGTTGATTCGCCATTGACTTTTCGTCCGAACTTGGATTTGAGTGATTTCAGATGCGTTGGAATTCTGACGAAGAGCTCTGTAGATCCCGATAGTTGGGTTATCAGTGGGGTGAGCGGGACACGACGGGCGTTGGTCCGTTTGCAGCGGTTGCGGGGTTCTCGGTCAGTCCGTATCCCCGTTATTCTGATATTCTGTCGGTTCACGTAGTCCGTCGGTTCACTTCAGGTGCTCACCGACGTCAATGGAACTCTTGTGAACCGGGTAGTGACGTTCATCGTCGTTCGTTAACACCGAGCTGTTTGCGGGGACCTATCGGCAATTTTTGATGCCTACAGATATCCCCTCAAAAGTGTTTCGGACTCGTTTCTTTTATAGAAGAGACCGGAATACTTTGGATATGATTGGTCCAGCCTTCAGTCGGCATAAAGGACCTGTGGTTCGCTTCAACTCTCGGCTCCTTCGATTTTCGGTTTATCCGGTGCTTTGTCGAATAACCGAAGTTGTTCCGGCGCTGCGTTTATCGTCTGGCCATCGTCGGAGTCTCGAGTCTAAAGCTGGTGAGTTGAGTTTGTCTCGTGTCATTCGGTTGACTTTTGAACTTACTATCCCTGTCACATCGTGCTGACTTGGGGTTTCGGATCGCTGCAGGTTGACTTTTTGTCGCACCGCACTTATTGGCGTTGACTTTTGATGCAACGCGCTGAATGGCGTTGACCCAGGGTTACGCGTTGACCGGCATCTATCCTAGGGTTTCAAATCCGCCTGGGTTGACTTTTGTCGTCACGCGTTGACTTTTGTCGCTGCGTGTTGACTTTTGTCGCAACGCGCTGACCAGCGTTGACCTAGGGTTACGCGTTGATCGGCATCTACCCTAGGGTTTTAAATCCGCATGGGTTGACTTTTGTCGTCACGCGTTGACTTTTGTCGCCACATGTTGACTTTTGTCGCAACGCGCTGACCGGCGTTGACCTAGGGTTACGTGTTGACCGGCGTCCATCCTAGGGTTTTGATTCGCCGTAGGTTGACTTGTGTTGCAACGTGCTGACCGGCGTTGACCTAGGGTTACGCGTTGACCGACGTCCACCCTAGGGTTTCAAATCCGCATGGGTTGACTTTTGTCGTCACGCGTTGACTTTTGTCGCCACGTGTTGACTTTTGTCGCAACGCACTGACCGGCGTTGACCTAGGGTTACGCGTTGACCGGCGTCTACCCTAGGGTTTCGAACCGCGTGGGTTGACTTTTGTCATCACGCGTTGACTTTTGTCGCCGCGTGTTGACTTTGTCGCAACGCGCTGAATGGGTTTGACCCAGGGTTACGCGTTGACCGGCGTTTCCCCGAGGGTATCGAACCGTCGAAAGTTGACTTGTGGAATTCATCCATATTTTCAACCGTCGGCGAAGAAAATCAACATTTGTGGAAACATCGGGGGGTAAAAACATCACAGGGGGGTCAAAACTGGGTCAAACACCCCCCGGGTGTCTCGGCAAGGCCGAGACACCCTTGGGGTGCCTCGGCATTGCCGAGACACCCATGGGGTGTCTCGACAAGGCCGAGACACCCTTGGGGTGTCTCGGTTTTGCCGAGACACCCCTAAGGGTGTTTGGCTTTTTTTTTTGCGGTCCCCCCCTTTCATTTGTCTTTTTCCCATTTTTGTTTTGTTCCTCCCCTCTTTAATTCAAATTTCAAAGAGGAAATCTCTTTCTTTTAGGCTCCAAAACCAAACCCCCTCCCCCTCATTTTCGGTTTTGTGTGTTCTTCTTCCCCAAGAGCTTTTCTCCATTGAAGAACTCCAAACCTCAAGAAGCTCGGGTTTTGGTGGATACCCATTGGTCGGAATTGTTTCCCCCAATTAGGGTTTCATTCTCCCTCTCCAAGCTTGGATCTTGGCCCTTGAAATTAGGGTTGCTACACCTCTTGATTTGGGTAAGATCCCCTCCACAATCCTCTTATTTTTTTGTAAAGATTGCACCTTTATGCTTGTAGTAGGATAGGGGTTGTGTATGCACAATGTTTTTTGGGGTGTTTTGTGCAAAAGAGGCAATGGCCGAAACTTTGGGGGGCTTATTTGCAAAATTCGTGGGGGTTTATTATGCAAATTTGGAACTGAAATTTTAGGGCTTGGATTTATGTCCATTTGATGAAAAATGGTGAGGGGTGCTTTATGCAAGAGGATCAAAGAATTGTTTGAGGGGTTTATTTGCAAAACAGCCCATAAATGTTTTGGAGGGGCTTATTTGCAAAAGGGCAGTGAATTTGAGACTGAAATCCAAGGGGTTTAGACCACAAACTTGCGATCAAATTTTGGTAGAGGCATGTGGAGGCTAAACCAAAAGTTTGTGGAGGGGCTTTTATGTAAAATTGGCTAAATTCTGCAAAAGGGCTTATTTGCAAAATTTAACCAAAATTATGGAGTATCGGGTGTTAGATGATCGAATGTGATGATTATGACCCGGATCACGCGTGTCCTTGACCTGAATTTGGCCTTGAACACGGGGGGGTATTTTGGGTATTTCACCAAAATTCACCGCGAGAATGACAATTATCATTTCGCGTGCACGAAATTTGTAGGTTCAATTAGACTTCAACTATGAAATCCTATTTATTTATAGGATTTTAGTTCAAGTGCTTAATTTCCCTTTTTCAATATTTCGTGTCTGCATATTGTACCTGATGTACTGCCTTTTATTGCAGGTTCTCGATGTCTCCCCGTCGATCTCGACCTTCCAGGAGTCGCTCCCGCTCGCAGCATAGCGAGGAAGAGGCTCCTACGACATCGTCCCCCGCGGCCTCTTTCTTCGGGGGTGAGAATTTATGTTTTCTGTATCCCGGATTGACCTCATCGCGAGTCATGAAGGAAGAACCGACACCCCTCCCGTGGGGGTTAAGGTTACGGACTTGTTTTGCTTAGCCAATTCAAGTCTTCGGACATATTGGGGCGATCTCGTGTTGTCTTACACCTTACAGGTCGGTGTGTGTTACCACGCTATCCACGTGATGACGCATACCGTCCTCCCGGTGTGGGACACTCGAAATCGTCTCTCCAATTATCTCGTGTATAATCTCATCTCGCCTTTATGGGATGGGTTCTCTGACTTCATCCTCGCTTTGTTGCAGTTGAGTTTACCGGGGGTAGCCTTCCTCATCATGTTAATAATCGAAGCCTTAGCTGGGATCTGAAGAATGAAGCCGCGAAGATCTTAAGCAGTTCTGAAGACTCTGTCCGAGCTAGCCTGCAGGCAGAACTTTAGCAGGGCTACATGGACAGGCTCTCTAGTTTAGAGTCCCATGTTCTTAGCTGTCAATACCCTTTGGGCTAACGAACTTGTTGTTGTATGCTTTTGACTTGATCTATTACTGGAGACCCCGTATTTGCTTCTTTCATAGGATGTTTTGGTACACCCCCAGCCCTCAATGCTATGACTTTGAATACATAGACTTCGTCTTTCTCACGGGAAAAGACTAAACCGGCAACGCGTGTTAGGCGTTGACTTATCCCTTCTTAGGATTCGGGATAAAATTCGCCGTGCGTGTGAAGCACGGATTATGGTGTTATTAATAACCACCTGCCACAATGTGGAATATGTGGGCTTTTGTCCTTTTTTACGGTT
>BQKN01065627.1:0-14482 GCA_022839385.1 Asparagus kiusianus | reverse complement strand
TGTAACAGAATCATCAATGAAGAATAACACAATTTCCCGCTCGAACAATCTGGCGACCACAGTGGGAGCCACCAGCTTCGCTGCCGAAGCTGGAGTGTCGCAGCCGCGGATCTCGATCCCGGTCGTGGAGGAGGTCGAGTACGAATTCGACCAGCAGAAGTATGAGGAGTACGTGTCCTCGTCCGGATCTGCCGCCTCCCCCAAGTCCAAGAAGTTCCAGAAGTTCTCCTCCAGGAGAAAAGTCCGTTGGTGTGATGAAGCTGAAGCCACCAACGACGACCTCACCCCAACCGACGCCGAAGCTGCGTTAGGTGAGGCCCTACCGACCTCAAAGAAGGTCAAATCCGCCATTGAAGGCGTGGTGACTCTCTCCAAGAGAGCCCGCCAGAGGCAGCGTCAACGCCTCGCGAAGCAATTCGCCAAGGCCATGGAGTCCGTTGACGGGGTCCGCTATCATGCGGATCTGAAGAATAAACGAGGCAAACAGCCTCAACAGCAAATGCAGGGTGGTTCCTCCAAACCATCGACAATGGAGTGGGTCCGTGTCAAACGGAATCGCTCAACGCTGGAGGAGCGCATCCGCAAGCGCCGCGCGTTGTCCGCGCAAGCACGGGCCAAAGCTGAAGAAGCCCGTCGCAAGCTGCAGAAGGAGGTGGTCAAAAAGCTGCCACCTACTCGCAAGATTTGGAGGCCAAAGTCTGAAGCGGTTCAGGCTAAGGAACAAAACTCGCAACCTCCAAAAGTTCGGACACCGGCAAGTCAATCCAAACAGCCGGTTATTGCCGCAACTACCCTGGGAGATCCCGCGGGACCATCCCAGAAGAAAAGATCAGTTTTGGAGCGCCTCGGTCCACTTCCGAAGGAACGAGGTAAAGCTCCAATTCAGGAACGCTTGGGGCCAGTGACGAAGTCCCAACCAATACAACATGCTGGGGGTCGCCGCAACCCTCAACACTCGGAGCAAACCGCGGCACCCAAGCGCACAACCTTGCGCATTCAAGTGCAAGATTCCGCTGAAGATTCACGTCCACAAAGGCGCGTTTCGAGGCGTATAACTCTCGAGAGCCCGAAAAAGTCAATTATTCTCAGAAGGAAACGTTGTCATCTGATGACGACAACGTTATACCTGAGAGGTCGTGCCAACACACGATAGCTTGCTCTGACCTCCAAACAGATGAGCTGTACTATCGTGCCGGGGGTACGGACAAATCTAGAAAGAGGAGCCCTCGAAGGTTCAGCAATCAATGTCCTTGTTCAAATCTCATTCGGGCGGTACTGTCTGAATGCAATTGTGTTAAAGCAGTCCCCGAAAGAGTATCGGTGTTCGAAAGACTTAGCACCGGAGCGCCAAGGCCAAGGCATAGGCGTTTCCAACGAAGGAAAACAAGGGTCGAGGACGGTGAACATTCAAGGGTCACCGCCAACATGACCAGCACAGGAACAGCGGCTCAGGATAACCCCGAGACGATTCCAGAAACATCTCGACCCAGGACTCGTCTTCAATCCGGAGCTATCATCCGCGCGACGTATGGTAGAGTCCGAACAAGAGTACCTTCGGGAGACGAAGAATCAGATGCTGGCTCCGCAGTGGCATCTGATAATACAGTGTCCAGTGAGGGACAGCCCCGCGAGTCGCTCATGATAAGCGCGGAGCAGGTGGCCAAGATGCTTGAAGATGCCATGGCCAAGCAACAAGAAACCTTTAGGTTCGAGATGCAAATGGCCATGCAGAACATGAGAGAGATGCATGACCAACAACTTCATGCATTGAGGCACCAACAAGGCGAACCAAGTCAGCCCAACCAGAACAACCTGGAGGAGGAGGGCACAAATGAAGCTCACAATGCTAATAACCCTCCCATCAATCCAGGGAGTGGTAATGATAATACCAGTGAAGACACAGGTGAAAGCTTAAAAATTAAGAATCTCGAGAACAAAATCAACACATTGATTTCTGCTCAAGAGACTAAAAAGACAGGCATTCCCTGTCCCTACCCAAGAGAATGGGAATCGATCCCATATCCGGCGAAGTTTAGTCTAATTAACTTCACGTCGTTTAATGGGATGGGTTCACCAACTCAGCATTTGATTTATTTCAAATCGCACTTGGGAGTCATCTCTGGCAATGAGCCTCTGATGGTGCGGTCATTCGTTGGCACTCTTCGCGGAGCTGCCTTCGATTGGTATCGTCGCCTCAAGCCAGGAAGCATAAACAGCTGGGATGACATGGAGACGAAATTCCTCGCGAATTTCTTCGATGACGACACCGAAATTTCAATCGGGTCGTTGCTTGATGAAAAGCAGAAGGACGGAGAATTGGTCGAAGTCTTCGTCAAAAGGTTCCGGAATAAGGCGATGAATTGTCGGGACCCTATCAGCGAGGAATTCATCCTCCAAACCTGCCACAACAACCTCTCGCTGGATGTTTTGGAAGCAATGGGCACAGCTCCATCCAAGACATGGAAGGACTTGAAGGTCCGAGGCGAGCAAGCTGAGCGATTCCTCAGGAGGAAGAAGGCGGAAAGAGGCCAACCGGCTACAAATCCTCCAAAGCAGAACTTCAATCAGAAAGGAAAAGGTAAAGCTCAGGTTAACGCTGTTGATGCTAACCAAACCTTTCAATTACAACCTCAGCAACAGCAACAGCAGCAGCAGCAGCAACGAGCTCCACAGTAATCACAGCCACATTGGCAGCAGCGGTCTCAAAAGCAAAAGTCTTCGGAGCCGAGGTTTCCCAAAGTCTACTCCTTCAAAGATGACGAAGTTCCCGGCATCTTCAAATATCTGTTGGAGAACAACAAAATCCAGCTGCCTGCGATTGTGGATCATGAAGGAGCCACCAAGGTGACAGACCCGAGGTACTGCGCGTATCACAGAGCGGTTCACCACCCTACGAAGTCCTGCTACCACCTCAAGGACAAGATCCAGTCCTTGATCGATGTAGGAGTCATAACTCCGAAACCGGCCAAAAATGTGGGAGCGAACGCGGTGTCCATCAGTTTTGGATCGGTGCCTACAGATTGGTTCCAGCCTAAGCGCGTCACCAAAGTCGGGATGAAGACGGTGAACGACGATCCGCACGGACAGCGCCAAAAGGGACTCGTGCCACACACAGCTCCAAACGGTGAAATCCTCTGGGTACACCCCGACCTAATTGGAGATGAACAATGGGCTGGATCGTCATCCAAGAAGAAGTCCAAAGGGAAAGAGAAGTCTTGTTATGGAGTCTCTGCTATCCCGGGTGAAGATGATGAAAGGATCACCGCTTTTCCACTCTCCGACGAGGAACAGGAGGTCTTTGCAACCCGAAGTGGGAATCAGTACCACTTCAACTATCCGTCACATAATGAACAAGCAGCTAAGCTAGGGGTGACAAAACAGGGTCCAGCCAAGACTATCACAGAGATGGGGTGATCCCAATTCCCAAACCGGCTGAAGATGTTCGACGACAGCCGGTTGACAAACAGAAGGAAAAGAGGCCCGAGGAGGTACAGAATCCGAAGCAGTCTCGTTTCAGTCGTCCGATTGGAAAAGACAAACCGGAGAGTTCAAAAAACCCTCGTGCCTTCGACATTATGGCTCAGCTAGCCAACATTCCAGCGCGGATAACATTGTACGAGCTGTTGCGGTTATCCAAGGAGACTAGAGAAGCCTTGCAGGAAGCCTTAGCAGATTCAGAAGCATTCCTCACCAGGGTCAAACCAGTTCCTGAAGAACTGGATATGCTAGCCCAACAGTGCAATGTGGCGGCTAAGAACATTTCCTGCATCACCTTCACCAAAGAGGATATGCAGACGAAGAATTCAAACCACGATCGGCCCCTGTACTTCGTCGGGTACATTGGCTCCAGCGAAGTCAACCGGATCCAAGTAGATCCGGGTTCTGCTGTGAGTATTATGCCGCTTCGCCTAATGCATAGCCTGGGAATCCCAATCAGCAAGTTGGCGTCAACAGGCACAGTCATTTACGGATTCAATACCAGCGGGTCAAGACCTTTGGGTAAAATCCGGATAAAGTGCCAAATGGGCGATTTAAAGACGGAGGTCACGTGCTACGTGATTGATGCTGAGACATCCTATAACTTACTATTGGGTCGGCCTTGGATCCATAGTAACGTTATAGTCCCCTCCACTCTACATCAGTGTTTGAAATATGTCGACACTGATGGAAGAGTTAGGACGGTGGTCGCGGATAAGCAACCATTCAAAGGGTATGAGAATTATTTCACAGATTCTCTCCTTTATGGTAATGAATCCGACACGGAACCATCGATCCAAGGCACGGACAGCGGAGAAGAAGCTGATTCCGAAGCCGGATTCGATTACAATGGTGGTTTTGTTTTTAATGACATTGTACCCTTTGTAATCAATCTCGACGACGAACAGTCGTCAGATGGCGGTTGTAACTGGCAACTTGCCCAACCTGAAATAAATAATGGTTTAGAGTACTCCTTGTCTTTTGATGATGTGATAAAGGGATTGTACGATAATCCCGAATTGTGTATGCCGCTCCGATCGTCGTATGTAACGAAGAAGCGTCTCCAACACTCTTTCGGAACAACTCAAATTATTCCCGCCAAAATAGGGGGACAAAAAGAAGTGATCTTCGGTAAAGGAGAAAATCTTCCGGTGCCAGATCATTTCCTAAGAGAGGATGAGGATGGTGACAAATCTGGTTTACATTTATCTAAGTACAGTCCAGAAGCGCGCAAGCTCATGGAAAGACAAGGATATGATTTCACACTCGGAGAAGGTCTATACTTCGATCGAGGTTCCCGTGTCCCAGTCAAAGCGGCATATGTACCAAAGGGTAAACCGGAGGGCTATTATCGTCACAAGAGGGGCTTAGGCTATGTTTCGTCAGATGACGAATGTGGCTGGAAGATCATCGATCAAATTGCTAACAAGGCTAAGGATGGGTATTTGCCAGATTCTTCAGCTGAAGATTCCGACACAAGTTTGGGAGAGGTGTTCAAGGCCTTAATGACGAACATGACTACAGCTGATCCATCTACAATGGAGGATGACGATCAAATGCAAACGTGGGAGGACCCATGGGTTCATCACCTGAACATGCAATATGGTGATAGGTTCGAACAGAGAGAGCCACCCACCGAAGACGAGGTAGTCCAAATCAATATGGGTGATGAAGACAATCCAAAGCCCATATTCATCAGTGGTAGTCTTCCATCAGATGAAAAGGAGGAATTAATTGCCTTGATCAGAGAATATATCGACGTCTTCACCTGGAACTACGAAGACATGACAGGGCTCGATCCCAATGTGGCAATGCACCGCCTCGACATCAAGCCGGATGCCAAACCTGTCAAGCAACAGCAAAGACGGTTTCGCCCGCAGATCATGGAAGCCATCGAGGCTGAAGTTAAAAAGTTGATCGACTCAGGATTTATCCGGGAAGAACAACATCCAGACTGGTTAGCCAATATCGTTCCAGTCATGAAGAAGAATGGCAAAATCAGGATTTGCATCGACTTCAGGAATCTGAACGAAGCATGTCCAAAAGATGATT
Source organism: Asparagus kiusianus (assembly GCA_022839385.1). Lineage (NCBI taxonomy): Eukaryota > Viridiplantae > Streptophyta > Magnoliopsida > Asparagales > Asparagaceae > Asparagus > Asparagus kiusianus. The sequence goes on along the minus strand of BQKN01065627.1, from coordinate 8,953 downwards.
TTCCTCTCCCAATCACGGACGTCATTATCGACAATACGTGCGGATTCGAAAGAATGTCCTTCATGGACGGCTTTTCGGGGTATAATCAAATCAAGATGCACCCGGATGACGAAAAGCATACGGCATTCAGAACGCCCCTCGGTATCTTCTGCTACACGGTGATGCCATTCGGTCTGAAGAATGCAGGTGCCACGTACCAACGAGCGATGACTAAGATTTTCCAGAAACACCTCAGGAAAACAGTTGAATGCTACGTTGATGATTTGGTGGTGAAAAGCCGCAGCAAAGAAGATCACATCAAGGACTTAAGAACAATGTTTGATCTCATGCGGAGTCATCAATTGAAGATGAATCCCACAAAATCCTTCCTCGGAATGTCCAGCGGAAAATTCCTTGGATTCGTCGTTACCACCAAGGGTATACATATCGACCCAGACAAGGTAAAGGCGATAAATGAATTGCAACCCCCGAAGAACCTAAGGGAACTCAGAGGATTGCAAGGGCGTTTAGCGTATATCCGGAGATTCATTTCAAATCTTTCCGGGAAGTGCCAACCGTTTTCGAAGCTAAACAAGAAAGGCGTATCGTTTATTTGGGACGATGCTTGCCAGAAAGCATTCGAAGATATCAAGGCATATCTAATGAATCCACCTGTTCTTGTTGCACCAAAATCAGGTAAACCGTTCTTGATTTATATCAAGGCGATGAACCACTCGATAAGTGCTTTATTAGCACAAGACGATGATAATGGTCACGAACAGGCAGTTTATTATCTAAGTCGGACCTTGATAGGCGCCGAGTCTCGATACCCGATGATCGAGAAAGAATGTCTTGCATTGGTGTTCGCAGTACAGAAGATGCGACATTACTTGGTGGGCCAGACGATTTACGTCATTGCCAATGTTAATCCGGTACGGGTGTTCATGACTCAACCAGGTTCGATGAATTGGCGGTTGGCAAAGTGGGCCCTTCTCTTGTCCCAATATGATCTACACTTCAAACAGCAGAAGTCGGTCAAAGGACAGGCGATTTGTGATCTTTTGGCGGCAAGCCCGACGACAGGTACGGTTGAAGTATACGATGACTTGCCAGATGAAACCCACGAGGTTAACACCACGTCACACCAACAAGTATGGCAGTTATATTTTGATGGTGCCTCGAGAGCAATCAATAAAGCAGTAACCCCGGGATGCCCTAAGGTCACCTCTGGAGTTGGAGTTGTCTTAGTTTCCCCAGGGAAGCACGTGATACCTCGAGCTTATTCGCTGACGAGTCCATGCTCTAACAACGTAGCCGAGTATAACGCACTCCTCATAGGACTCAGTTTCGCCAAAGAGCTGGGGGTCGAATATCTCGAAGCCTTTGGGGATTCTCAGCTAATTGTCAACCAAGTTCGTGGGGAATATGAAGTCAGAAACCCAGATCTGATTCCATACCACCAAGAGGCCGTCAGAGTGGCAGATTCTTTTGAAGAATTTTACATTGAGTATATCCCGCGTCTTCAGAACGCTTATGCAGATGCACTGGCAGCACTAGCAGTATCACTCGCGCAACCGCCCGAAACTGAACTGCTAGTCACAGTAAGATCACACCAACTCTGCGTACCCATATACGATATGGATATTGAAGAGGAGGATGATAAAAACGAGAACTCCAAAGAGGTGAACTCAACCCAAATCGGGTCCGAGTCCCGAGATTGGCGCTTTCCCATTATTGACTACGTCCAATACGGCATTTTACCGGAGGATGTAAAGGAAAAAGAATCTATCCGCCGAAGAGCACCACGGTTCTTTTACAATACCGAGACCCGTACGCTGTATCGCCAGGGGTATGATGACTTGCTTCTCCGATGCCTTTCGAATGAAGAAGCAAAAGAAGTTCTTAAGAAAGCACATGAAGGAGAATGCGGTGCGCATCAGCCTGGTCCCAAGCTGTATGATCGAATCAGAAGAATGGGATATTTCTGGCCAACAATGGTTCGTGACGCGATTGAGTACGCTCGAGAATGTCACGCTTGTCAAGTACATGCAAACTATATGCACCAACCACCGGAGCGGTTACACACGTCAACCACGTCCTGGCCATTCGAGACATGGGGTATGGACATTGTCGGTCCTATCTTCCCTCCTTCAGTAAAAGGTGATCGATTCATCCTCGCTATCACCGACTACTTTTCAAAGTGGGCTGAAGCCATTCCGCTTAAAGAAGTAAAGACGAGCAATGTCATCAACTTCATCAAGCATCACGTCATATACCGACATGGCATGCCGAGGCGGATCATTCATGACAATGGTCCGCAATTCATAAGCAACGCCTTCATCCGGTTCTGTGACAAGTTCAAGATCCAAGATGTTTCGTCAACACCTTATTACCCTGCCGCTAACGGATTAGCTGAGGCTTTCAACAAGACGATCATCAAGATCTTATCAAAACTTGTGAAGACCAACAAGCGAGATTGGGACGATAAACTTGGAGAAGCACTCTGGGCTTATCGTACTACCATACGCACACCTACGGGAGCTACTCCATATTCGTTGGTCTACGGATGCGAAGCTGTGCTACCGTTGGAGATTCAAATCCCCTCTCTTCGGATCGCTCTCGCAACAAAGATGACAGCCGAAGAGCGACATCAGAAGCGTCTCGAGGAACTCGAAAGGCTGGACGAAAAGCGCTTGGAAGCTCAACAACACATCGAGTTCTACCAGGCTAGGATATCCAGGGCTTTTGACAAAAGGGTTCGCCAAAGAAGCTTCAAAGAAGGAGACTTGGTCCTCGCTGCGCGCCGACCGATAATCCTCACCTCTAAGAAGAAAGGTAAATTCGAACCTAAGTGGGAAGGACCGTTTGTAATAGACACAGTCTATTCAAACGGTGCTTATCGCTTAATTTCTTTAGAGGGTAACAGGCAATTAATGCCAATAAATGGGAAGTTTTTGAAAAAGTACTATCCCTAGTACATTCAGGACAACTCATTTATCGGGAAGTTCCTCGAAGAATATTACACTTAATATTCTAGAGGATAACCCAATTTTATTTTTACCACCAAAATCCCTCGCTGATCAATTTCAATTGACAGTGAGTCCACCAAAAAGATTCACTCTCAGTTCGGAGTCCCCTTTCGATGAACGAAAGAACTCCATTTCTTTTCTCTTGGGTTCAACCTTTTTATGGTTGTAACTGAAGTTGAAATTTCTCTTCGATAAACGAAGAACTCATCTTTCGATCTGATAACCAATCCTATAAAAGGAAAGTTTGTCAGTATCTTCCAGATTCTCGGAGTGGAGATCCCACTTCTAGTTTCCTTCTTGCACTGGAAATAGAATATAAAATTCTTCCTTTCCAGAATCAAGGAATAGAATATAAAATTCTTCCTTCCTTGTTCGGGGAATAGAATATAAAATTCTTCCTTCCCCACACCAACTCCTTTTCCAAAGTTTACCAATTTAGGATTCATCCTAGGTATTTTATCCCGAAACCTAAGCAGGGATAAGCCTGCGCCTAACACGCGCTGCCGGTTTAGTCTTTCTCCGAAGAAAAAGACACCAGAGTTCGATTCTGGGGTATTTTATCCTGAAACCTAAGTAAGGATAAGTCTGCGCCTAACACGCGCGGCCAGTTAGTTCTTAACCGTTAAAAAGAACCTCCGTCCGCATATTCAACATTGCGGCAGGTTGTTATTAATAACACCGAAATCCATGCCTCACACGCATGGGGAATTTCATCCTGAATCCTAAGAAAGGATATGTCGACGCCTAACACGCGTCGCCGGTTTGATCTTTACCCGTAGAAAAAGATACCAGAGTCTGACTCTGGGGACCTTTATCCCAAAGCCTAAATAGGGATAAGCCAACGTCTAATACACGTTGCTGGGTAGCCTATTCCCATAACAATGGCAAAGCCTACATATTCAAAGTTGTAGCACAAAGTCTAAAGGAGTTCATTCCTTTAGCACAACGTCACATGTGGAACGGATTAAAACAATCCGCATGTAAGTCCGACTCAAACGGTAATCGGTAAGAGCACGTCAAATCCGTTGAAGGCTGAGGATTTGCCAAAAATCCTAAGTCAACGTCTCATACACGTTGCTGTTTAGTCTTTTCACAGGAGAAAGACAAAGTCTACGTATTCAATATCGTAGCACTAAAAGAGTTAACTCTTTTAGCTTAACGTAACGTGTGGAACGGATTTAGACAATCTGCACGCTAGCCCGACTCAAACGGTAGTCGGTAAAGGCTAATCAAACCCGTTGAAGGCTGGGGGTTGGCAAAAAATCCTAAAGCCAACACCTAACACGTGTCGCCGGGTAGCCTATTCCCGTAATAATGGCGAAGTCTATGTATTCGACATCATAGCACGAAGTCTCAGAGAATTCAATCTCTGAGCACAACGTTACATGCGAGCGGATTTAAACAAATCGCGTGCTAGCCCGACTCAAACGGTAGTCGGTAAAGGCTAACCAAATCCGTTGATGGCTGAGGGTTTGCCAAAAATCCTATGAGTATTGTGGTCAATCATTTCAAACGGAATGACGAATCATAATAAAGATAAAAAGGAGATTCACTAAAAGAGTCAAAAGTCAAAGTACACAGCAGATAAAATCAAACATCAAGCCCGTGGCTAAAAATCTGCTGACTGAACTTAGACAGCTTATCATCATAAGCTTGAATAAGCTCAGCCCTAATCGACTCCTCAGTGGCGGTCGAAGTCTTCGCAGCAATCTCTTCTGTCTCGGATAGCTTCTGCTTCAAGGACTTCAACTCATCGGACAAAGCCGTACATGTCTGCTGGTCCTGTGCTTCTGTCATCTGAAGAATGCCAAAAGTCTCCTCTTCTTCGCAGAGTTCTTTTCTAAGCCGATCTATCTTGGTCCCACAAGAAGTAATAGAAGAACGAAGCTCGGCAAGTGAAGATAACCTGGTAGCAAGGCCAGTCTCAACTCGAGCTACTCGGTCTCGCTGCACCTGAACCTCAAAATCATCAAGAAGCTGAGTCTCGCGCAGTGACTGTAAACGAGTCTCCAGCTCAGCAGCAATGAAGGAAGAGGCTCCGGTATCTCGAAGCTCACGAAACATCTGAAGCTCATGCTCTAGGCAATCGATATCGTCAACTATGGCCTTCGCCAAATCTGGGTATCCTGCTTCCCTTATCAAGTTGATTCTGGAATTAAGTAGAGGTTTAAACTGGTGAAGTAAAAGTCCATCGTGAAAGAGCTTGCCGATCATAGCATTCACAAAGGAGAAGAAGGAACGAACGTCTATGCAGATGACGACCTTGTCAGGATCGTCGTCAGATAACAACTCCTTCACTAAGACATGAAGACGAGAAGAACGCCCTACACAAAAAAGGGAGAATTTCGTCAAAAGTCTTAATAAAAAAAAAGGGGAATAACACTCTTCAATGAGTTAACTTATACCTTCTTCCCCTTGATCCGCTGGGGGTAGTGGAGGTGTAACGGCTGCAGATGTATCAACTGGCGGAGTTGGTCTCGCAGCTGGCTCGACAGGGTCTTTCTCAACAAAAGCTCCTGCCAGATCCAAAACGGAATTCGCAGAGGCGTTACATTATAGTTGCATTAGTCAAAATTGGCTAGTCCTATAATTAACTCAGAAAGAAGCACATACCTTCAAAGGAACCATCCTCAGGGTTTTCAGCGAAGGCGGGCTCAGAAAACATGTCTTCAGGTAGCTGATCCTCAATCTGAGGTGAGCTATATATGTAGCGCATCATAGGAGTGTCCGCAAACAAGCTTCCCTCGTCGAAGTCATCGATGGAGAACTCTGACAGAAGAGCATATAAGTGCCAAAAAGAAGTAAAGAGACTACAATTAATGGAAGTAAGTTACCTTTCACGGGTACATTAGCCTCTTCATTTCCAAGATTCATCTCTTGCAAATTATCTGAAGGAGCAAGAGGTAGAGGACAGTTAGAGGGTACACAAATTCATTGGTGTATCATCTAAAGAAATACGTTGTCTGTGTTAGATGTACCTTGATTCACGGAATCGGGTCCTACATTGCCCTCCGCTCCAATGTCAGCAACCCCTGTAGGCCTCTCTACAGGGGGTAGCGGATCAGACTCATCGGGAGATATGGGGATTGGATCAGGACTCATCTCATGCTCCTCACGTGCTCCTATATAGAGAGAGAAGTATAAGTCAATGCGCTGAGTAACCAGAGGAATAGTTCTCAGGATAAATGTTACCTCCATCACTGGCAGGATCATCACCAGCTAGGTCCGTATCGGAAGCTCGGGAAGCTGCAGGCAGCTTACGGACTAACCTCTTCCGCCTAGCAGTGGGGATCGAAGGTCTCGCCCGAGGAGGAGGATAGAACTCTTCATCATGATCAGCTGTAGTCCCTGAAACATTGAACTATAGTCAGTTTCAATACTTCTAGAAAATAGAAGGAAAAGATGAATAGCAAACCTCGCTCAGAAGAGTCATCACAATCTTCGGGATCTCCGCCGGAAGCCTCATCTGTAGAATGGAATGACCTATGGCCCTCTTCATCAAGTCGGCGAGTCTTATTCTGTGCCTTCTGTGATCGAGCCCTCTCCCGAATCCTGCGCGAATCAACCCGAGAAGCTTCCTCGGCCTCTAGCTCCGCAATCGGCTTCACAGGGATAGTCTTGTTGGCTGCTAATAACCACTTGCAGCTCAAGAAGGTGAGATTCAACTGCCGATCAATACTCGGGAGGCTGAACCTAGCACCGGTACAGCCAGTCACGGTCCACAACCATGCACGAAGACCGTCCACCAAACCACTATAGGTCCGAAGCTGCTGGCGAGGATTCCCGATGTAAAGCTGATCGTAGCCAAACTGGCGAGCAAATCGGCAGGGTAGATATGGCTCTATGAAGCACTCATTCTTCACCCGGAAAGTTAGATAGCCGGGCCTGATGTTCACCAGCCAATTGAAGCAGCCAATGTCTAAGTGGGTCCGATTCTCTCTCGGCCTCTCATCGTCTGTCAAGCACTCGCCGTATCGGCCGGAGAACTGCGGGAAACAAGTAGAGAACGCCCAACATTTGTGGACCTGCAGCTACTGTCGGACATCAGAAAACCCGCGGCCTTCCCACCTACCATTTTCAAGCAACTGCAGCAGGGGAACAGAGTGATCTGTAGCGTTCGGCACCGACATCATGTCCGGACGGTGGAGGACGAACCAGGCCATCAAATAAGCGTAGGGAAGCTCTACCTTAAGCGTGGGAATCTGACCTGGCAAATCGGTCTCCTTCCGTGTGAACGCACTGGAAAGCTGCCGAAGTCCTCGGTGAATGTTAGCCACCATCACCGGAAGGAGTGAGAGTTCCTTCTTATATGCGAGCTGAACTGCTGGGAAAAGTACCTCCAAGGGCAAAGCGTCCCCAGACTGGTATGGAACCACGCACTTCTTCAACCAGATAGCAAGAAAGCCGGCGAGAAGAGTCATCGGCTGAATCGGTGTGGTCGCATGCCATAAAAAAGACCTGAACTTGGTCTTCGCAGGAAAGCCACCCTCAGGACTGCTGGTGGTATAGGAATGAGCATCAATCTTCTTCAGTAGATGGTTCACCTCTGAAGGAATGAGTGGGGCCAACTCACAAATATCCTCGCCAGAGCTGCTCTCCAAGTTCTTGAACAAATAGTTCGCGAACTGCTTCAGACTCACAGAGGCCTTCGTCCTCTTGGCTAAAGGCTCAGACTGCGCCAAAGCGATATGGTAATGGCAAGTGAGATCCCATAGAGTCTCGTAACGGTCGGGCATGCGATCCTTCAGCTGACTCAACTCATGACTGGAAGGGAAATACTCCTGGTATAACATCTGTCCCATGGTCAAGCCAGAAATCCTATGCATCTCATGAAGAGTCAAGCCCAACTCCCCCTGACGGGTCAGAAAAGTGTTCGAGTCTGGATTATACAACTCGAACAAAGCACAGAAATGTCTCAAACTGACAGGCAGGCCATACATGGTGGCACGAACGGCGGTATACAAACCGCAAGCGTGCAACTCCTCGCCCCAGCGGCTCAAGACGTATGTCGTCATGCGACTCCACCAAGACTTGTCCGAAGAGTGGACCCAGCCATAAATCCTGTGACGAGTCGCAGGCATCTCCCGTCCTAGGGCAGCGAGGCGATTCCTCAAAGTCGAAGCAGTGGCGAGAAATTCGTTACGCGGTGGTGCATCCAGTCCCAACACTCCGGGATGCAATCCGGTGATGTGACTCCTGCTTGAACCAGGAGCTGCCTGATGGGTGATATAGCCGCAATGGACGCTCTCATGATCCACTGTCAAACGCCACGACATCTCGCGCGTCACGGCCTGACACCTGAGTTCAGTCAACGAGCGATGTCGAGGAATTTTCGGCAAGTATATGAAGCCACCGCCGGTCCTGTGAAGCCACTGCTCAGCGTCAATGAATACGGCTTCCGGGTCATCGACAGAGTCACCGAATAGGAAATCGCTCTTCCGGAGAGGCTGGGTAGAGCTAGCATCCTTCACAAAAGGAGCATCTGTGATCAGCTGGCGAATAGCTCGATGACCACCCTCCCTCACCACCTGTGCAACCTCAGCCGACGTGCCCGAAGCAAACTGAGGAATAGCTGGAATAGGGGAAGGATTGTCAGAGGTCGAATAATGATCGCCACGACGCCCATAGACTGCGTGGGCTGAGAACGATCTAGAAGGGTACCCCACTGCAGAATAAACAATTAAACACAGGTTAGTCTCGATTATAAAAGGAAATTGAACTCATCTTACAAATAGCTAAGATAGAGTCATTGCCTTATAAAGGGTGAGACGATTTGGCCACATTGTGCAATCATAAGCTAGGGTGCATCGAGGATCCCTGCCTTATGAAGCGCAATGCAGCGTCAATTCGCCCCCTTTATTTTGAGATATAGTTTTGGCCAAGCAAAACATATCTTTGAAGCGTCGATCCTCACCAAGGAGAATCAAGGCTCTTCCCGATTGCCT
>BQKN01065625.1:0-12289 GCA_022839385.1 Asparagus kiusianus | reverse complement strand
TCGTCGAGCTGTATTGTGGGACCTATAGGCAATTTTATACGCCTACAGATACCCCCTCCAAAGTATTTCAGCCTCGTTCTTTTATAGAAGAGTCTGGAATACTTTGGATGTGATTGTCCCAACCTTCAGTCGGTGTGACGGGACTTTGGAATGGCTTCTGTTCTGGATTCCTTCAATTCCACCAGGTCATTCAGTGCTTTGTAGAACGCCTGTGAGGATTCCGGTGCTGCATTTATTGTCTGACCGTTGTCGGAATTTCGAACTTTGAAGTCGATCCTTGATTTTTTGCTTTTTTAGCTCGAGTTTGCTGCTTCAACACAGAACTGATCATCGATTGACTGCGTTGAATCCCCATTTACAACGCGTTGTCCGGCGTTTGAACTTCGTTACGACGCGTTGTCCGGCGTCCAGGCTTTATTGTGATGCGCTGTTCGACGTTTGACACAGTTTATACTCGTACGTCTGCTGGAGTATACACAGTTTAAGCTCTTAAGGTATTGGAGCGTGGCGGATACTCGAGTCACGAGACCAACCCATAGAATTGATGCGTCAATGACTCGTACTTATAGAATTTTTGGCAAATTCCCAGCCATCAACGGATTTGATGAGCCTTTACCGACTACCGTTTGAGTCGGGCTAGCATGCGGATTGTTTTAGTCCGTTCCGCATGTGACGTTAAGCTAAAAGAGTTAACCCTTTTAGTGCTACGATATTGAATACGTAGACTTCGTCTTTCTCCTGTGAAAAGACTAAACAGCAACGTGTATGAGACGTTGACTTAGGATTTTTGGCAAATCCTCAGCCTTCAACGGATTTGAGGTGCTCTTACCGATTACCGTTTGAATCGGGCTTACATGCGGATTGTTTAAATCCGTTCCGCATGTGACGTTGTGCTAAAGGAATGAACTCCTTTAGACTTTGTGCTATGATGTTGAATACATAGACTTTACCACTTGTTACGGGAATAGGCTACCCGGCGACGCGTGTGAGGCGTTGACTTTAGGGTTTTTGGCTAACCCCCAGCCTTAAACGGATTTGATTAGCCTTTACCGACTACCGTTTGCGTCGGGCTAGCATGCGAATTATTTAAATCCGTTCGCATGTAACGTTGCGCTAAAGGAATGAACTCCCTTAGACTTGGTGCTACGACTTCGAATACGTAGACTTCGCCATTGTTATGGGAATAGGCTACCCAGCAACGTGTATTAGACGTTGGCTCATCCCTACTTAGGCTTCGGGATAAAAATACCCCAGAATCGAACTCTGGTGTCTTTTTCAATCGGAAAAAGACTAAACCGGCGACGCGTGTTAGGCGTCGACATATCCCTTCTTAGGATTCAGGATAAAATTCCCCATACGTGTGAGGCATGGATTTTGGTGTTATTAATAACAACCTGCCACAATGTTGAATATGTGGACGAGTGTTCTTTTTTAACGGTCAAGAACTAACCGGCGATGCGTGTTAGGCATCGACTTATCCTTACTTAGGTTTCAGGATAAAATACCCCGTACGTGTGAAGCACGGATTATGGCGTTATTAATAACGACCTGCCACAATGTGGAATATGTGGGCTTGTCCTTTTTAACGGTCAAGGACTAACCGGCAACGCGTGTTAGGCGCTGACTCATCCCTTCTTAGGCTTCGGGATGAAATTCCCCAGAATCGGACTCTGGTGTCTTCTTCAATCGGTAAAAGACTAAACCGGCAGCGCGTGTTAGGCGCAGACTTATCCCTGCTTAGGTTTCGGGATAAAATACCTAAGATGAATCCTAAATTGATAAACTTTTGGAAAAGATTGGTGTGGGAAAGGAAGAATTTTATATTCTATTCCCAATTTGAAAAGGAGACTCGAGGTGGGATCTCCACCCCCAGAATCCGGAAAGGTGAAACTAAGAGTGGGATCTCCACTCCGAGAATCAAAGAGATTCGGATAACCCTAACTGTCGGAAGGTTTGATTACCGAGGTAAAGATGAATTTCTCGTTTATCGAGAATGAATTGTGGTTTTGGTCCTAACTGTAGGAAGGTTTGACCAAGCGGGAGTTTAAGATGACCCTAACTGTAGAAATGTTTGATCACTCGATTTGAAAGTGGACCTCTCGTTCATTGAAGGAATCGAGAGGGGATTTTGGTTTTGGTCCTAACTGTAGGAAGGTTTGACCAAGTGGGGGATTTGAGACGATCCTAACTGTAGGAAGGTTTGATCGCTCAATTTGAAAGTGGACCTCTCGTTCATTGAAGGAATCGAGAGGGGATTTTGGTTTTGGTCCTAACTGTAGGAAGGTTTGACCAAATGGGGGGTTTGAGACGATCCTAACTGTAGGAAGGTTTGATCGCTCAATTTGAAAGTGGACCTCTCGTTCATTGAAGGAATCGAGAGGGGATTTTTGTTTTGTGGCCCTAACTGTAGGAAGGTTTGACCAAATGGGAGGTATGAGACGATCCTAACTGTAGGAAGGTTTGACCGCTCGATTTGTGGGCCTCTCGTTCATTGAAAGAATCGAGAGGGGATTTTGGTTTTGGCCCTAACTGTAGGAAGGTTTGACCAAGGGGAAAGTGAGAGTGAGAGTACAAATCATTGTAGGAATGTTTGACATGTACAAATCACTCGGAATGAATTCCTGGTTCTAAGTTATAAGGACTTAACACGAAGGGGTTTGACAATTCGTCAATTATATTCGGACTCTAACAAATGAAAGTGTTGAGTGCACGAACATAGCAGAAGTTTAAAAAATTTTGGTAAATTAGGAGTTTAGTGTTTACCACTTTATTCATCATGACCGGGTTATTCCTAAGAATATTACATTTAACATTCTTACGGGAACTTCCCGTTACATGAATTATCGACCCCCAGTTTTCTTTACAAAACTGGGTGCACAATCGGGTTATCCTTAAGAGTACCACGCACGGCACTCTCCAGGAACTTTCCGTGGAAGAAAGGGAATAGTTTAGACTCATATACCTATTGGAGTATCAGGGAGCAGTTTAACCTCTTATACTGGTCGGAGAATGGAGAAGCAGTTTATACTCATATACTCTTCGGAGTTTCAGGAAACAGTTTATACTCTTGTACCGGTTGGAGTTTCTGGGATACAGTTTATACTCGTGCGCCCACTGGAGTTTTACATTCAACTTAATTGAGCGATATAACGCCTGCTTCCACCAAGGTTTGGATGCTGTTCTTGAGTGTAAAGCAATCCTTAGTGGGATGAAGGATCCTCCTATGGTACGCGCAGTACTTCGGATCCACAATATCATCAGCTTCCTCCTGATTGACGGTAGGTGGCAGCTTGATCTTGTTATTTGCAAGGAGTGATTCAAAGATGGCTGTAACGTCTTCATCCTTAAAAGAATACTCTCTTTGGAGTTTCGGACCCGAGTTCTTTTGTTGTCTCCGGGACTGCTGTTGTGACGTTTGATGGGCATCAACAGCTGCTGCAGGTGTCTTGCCCTTACCATGGGAGGTAAAGTTTGAGCTTGGAGGATTCGTCGTTGATTGACCCCTCTCGGCCTTCTTCCTTCGGAGGAAGCGTTCGGCTTGTTCCCCTCGGACCTTCAGGTCTTTCCAAGTATTGGACGGTGCTGTCCCTTTTGCTTCCAACACGTCCAAGGAAAGATTGTTGTGGCAAGTTTGGAGGATGAACTCCTCAGTGATTGGGTCCCGGCAATTCAACGCCTTGTTCCGGAACCTTTTGACGAAGGTTTCGACTAACTCCCCGTCCTTTTGTTTCTCGTCGAGCAACGTTCCGATGGATATCTCGGTGTCATCGTCGAAGAAGTTGGCGAGGAATTTTGTCTCCATGTCGTCCCAGCTATGCACGCTACCGGGCTTGAGGCGGCGATACCAATCGAAGGCGGCTCCACGAAGAGTACCAACGAATGACCGCACCATCAAAGGCTCATTGCCGGAGATAATACCCAGGTGCGATTTGAAATAAATCAAATGCTGAGTGGGGGAACCTTTCCCATCGAACGGCGTGAAGTTGATTAGACTAAACTTCGCCGGATAGGGGATTGAATCCCACTCCCTTGGGTATGGACAAGGAATGCCCGTTTTCTTCACCTCTTGAGCTGACATCAAGGTATTGATTTTGCTCTCGAGGCTTTTGATCTTCAAGTTTTCACCTGTATCTTCATTGGCATCCTCATTACCACCCCCTGCGTTGATGGGAGGGTCATCGGCATTGCGAGTTTCATCCGTATCCGTATGCTCAACTTCTTGAACATCCTGATTACGGTGGCTTGGTTCGCCTTGCTGGTTCCTCAGTGCCTGGATTTGCTGCTCATGCATCTCCCTCATGGTCTGCATGGCCATCTGCATCTCGAGCCTGAAGGTCTCCTGTTGTTTGGCCATAGCTTCTTCAAGCATCTTGGCCACTTGTTCCGCGCTTATCATGAATGACTCGCGGGGTTCTCCTTCGCTGGATACAGTGTTGTCGGACGCGACCGCAGAGCAAGCATCCGATTCTTCATCTTCTGAAGGTGAGCTTATCCGAATTCTCCCATACGTTCTTCGTGAGATGGCTCCGGACCGCAAACGGGTTAGACGCCGCGATGCATTCAGAATCGACTCGAGATCATCCCGTGCCAATGTTCCCTTATTGGTCATATTAGCGGTGACCTTCGGGAATTCTCCGTCTTCAACCACCACTCTCCTTCGTCGGGAACGCGTAAGCCTTGGCTTTGGCGTCTCAGTGCTGAGCCTTTTAAACACCGAAACCCTTTCGGGGACCGCCTTAGTGCAATTACACTGAGACAATACCGCCCGAATGAGTTTGGAACAGGGGCATTGAGTCTCGAGCCTACGAGGGCTTCTCTTTCTTGTTTTGCTCGTACCCCCAGCACGATAGTACAACTCGTCATTTTGGAATTCGGAGCAACTTATCGTGTGTTGGAACGATTTCCCAGGTATAACGTCATTGTCATCGGACAACAACGTTTCCTTCTGGGAGTAATTTGCCTTATTTGGAATTTCGAGAGTCACTCGTCTCGACACACACCTTTGTAGGCGTGAGCCTTCAGCGGGCTCTCGAACTTCGATGCGCAAGTTAGTGCGCTCGGACGCCGTGAACTCCTTGTCATGCTGAAAGTGACAACGACCCCCAGCATGTTGATTAGTTCGGAGCCTCTTCATCGGGCCCAAGCGTTCTTGAACTGGGGCCTTGCCTCTTTCATCGGGAATTGGGCCGAGGCGTTCCAGAACTGACCTCCTTCTTCGGGATGATCCTGTGTGATTCCCCGGCGATTTCGTTTGGTTCGCCGGAGGTTGAACCTGCTTCGAAGGTTGTATTGATTGTTCCTTAGCCTGAGTTGCGATTTCAGACTTCGGCTTCCATATTTAGCGGGTTGGTGGCGGCTTCTTGGCCATCTCCTTCTGCAACCTTCTACGGGCTTCTCGGACTTGAGCCAGCGCTTGCGCTGAGAGTGCGCGGCGCTTCCGAATGCGTTCCTCCAGGGTTGAACGGTTCCGTTTGACGCGGATCCATTCGTTCATTGGCGGCTTGGAGGAGTTGCCATTCGTCTGTTGTTGAGGCTGTTTGCCTCTTCTGTTCTTTAGATCCGTGTTGTAACGGATCCCGTCTACAGATTCCATTGCCTTTGCGATTTGTTTCGCAAGGCGCTGACGTTGCCTTTGACGGGCTCTCTTTGAGAGAGTCGCTACGCCATCAGCAACGGAAGATTTGGCCAGAGCGGATCTGACCTGGTTGGAAGGAGAGATCTCACCCGATGCAGCTTCGGCATCAAACGGGGCGAGATCTTCGTTGGCAGCTTCAACTTCTTCGTACCAACGAAGTTTCCTCTTGGAGGAGAGCTTTGGAGACTTGGACTTGCGGGAGGAGGTAGATCCGGACGAGGACGACAGGTACGCCTCGAACTTCTGTTGGTCGAACTCGTATTCGACCTCCTCCACGACCGGGATCGGGATCCGCGGCTGCGACGCAACGATCTCGTCGGCGAGATCGGTGGCTCCCACTGTGGTCGCCAGATTGTTCGCGGGAAAATTCGTTGCTTTCTTCATTACTGATTCCATTGTACACACTTGGTAATTGTTTATCGATTACAAAGATCCGGTCTTTTTATAAGATCCGGTTACGACGAAAATCAAATAAAAAGAAATGAAAAATTACAACTTTATTTCCTTATTTGTCGAACGAATCGCGAGCTCCTGTTATGCAGTCACTCGCTTTGTGTGGGTTCTTTGCCTGCGCCGGGGTTATTTGCCGTGGACCACCGTGTGATCTCGATCCGGTCGGATCTACACGATATGACGGGTATTATTCCGCGAAGGAAATAATAGCCGGATGGGGTACTAATTCACCAAGGAAATAGTAGCCCAAGTGTCGAAATCGACCAAGCGAATTCGAGACTCTTCTCGGGATCTAAGAACCAAGCTTAGATCCGGAGGAAAATCGTGTAGATCTCAGATCCGGTCCCTCTCGAACTCTTGCCTTGTTTGGCGTGGATGATCGCCGAGCACCGGATCTCAAAGTCTAAGTCTTCAATCTTCTAAAGCTCCAATCTTTTTTAGATCTCAGATTCCAATCCGGCAGAGCTTCGACCCTCCAAAATCCAACCTTCTCAAATGAACCAACACAAGGCCTATTTATAGGCACTCAGAACTGTGCATTTGCACAGTTCTGAGCCTAGCCACCCCTAGGTGGCTCGGCCATGGCCGAGCCACCCAGGGGTGGCTCGGCTTTGGCCAAGCCACCTCAGGGTGGCTCGGCCTTGGCCGAGCCACCCTGGGGTGGCTCGGCTTGGGCCGAGCCACCCCGGGTTGGCTCGGTTTCGACCGAGTCCCCGGGTGTTGGTTCGTTTCGTCCGTCGTTCGGGTTTTCCGTCGTTCGGGTTCCGTCGTTCGGGTTCCGATTCGTTGTTGATTTGGGCTTCGATTCGGTTGTGTGGTTGACTTGTTCGGATTCGATTCGTTTTGATCTGATTCCTGATTTGGCAGTAAACCCACTTCTGAGTTCGAGTCCGCAACCAATCTTGATTCGATCGTTATATCACCGAGTTCGCTCTTGTTTAGATGACTCGGTGATTCTCTGAAATGTTGGTTTGATTCCGCGTGCGAGTGGATGCATTCCACTGCTTGGGTGCGATTTGTTGGCTTCGTCGCCTCGTTAACCTGCTCCGTTGCGTATGGTTTGGCTTCGGCGTTAGCGGGATAACGTTCGTGTTTGGATACGCCGCTCGATGGTCCGCTTGTTGAATTAGCGTCGTCGAGCTGTATTGTGGGACCTATAGGCAATTTTATACGCCTACAATGTCGAACCTAGAGTTTGGCATGGATTCTCTCGATTCAGTCCTCGAACTGATGACAGGAAGAGTATATATCTCACGGCGATGAGATATATCACTATTTTTGATTCTTGTTTCCTCTGAGAAACAAGAATTTGTTTGAGATCTTACTCTTGTTGTGCAGCAGAGGTGCTGCTGAAATTTTCACTGCACACAACAAGGGTCAGAAGAGAAGTTGAATATGTGTTGGGTCTGAAGCCTGATCGATGTAGGAGATCATCAAGAAGTTGAACCCCACGGAGTTGTCAACTTTAATGAAGCTGATGAAGTTGTCGGCTGGTGAGAGCGCGACAAAACCATCAAAGAAATTAGAGCTTCCGACCATTGATCTGAAGCTTGATGGACCGAGTACTTACCTGAGCTGGTCGCGGTGGGTGAGATACACCCTTGTAGGGAGGAACCTGGAGGGTTACTTGACAGGAGAGGCGACAGAGCCGGATGAGGACTCGGAGGGAAGAGATGAGTGGAAGTCCACTCATATGTTGGTATACATCTGACTCCTCAACTCGTTGGTCCAGTCGATCGCCGCCATAGTGGATGACATTGAGAAGGTGAAGGACGTCTGGGAAAAGTTGAGGAGGACCTATGATGGAGTAGGGAATAACCTGAGGGTGTTCCAAATTAAGGGAGAGATCGACACCACAGTCCAGGGAGATAGGACTGTACAGGAGTATGCCATAGTGCTGGAGCGGCTGTGGCTAGATTATGATCACTTCTCACCTCGGGCGAGCTGCAAGGACCCGGGATGTAAAGAATGGGAGACCTTTCTACAGGAGAGGACTATGGTGTTTCTCAAAGGATTGACATCAGAGTTCGCTCAGCGAATTGCATTGCTGCTAGCTCAGCCGAAGATTCCCACGCTTGAGGAGGCTGTCTCTGCTATGATCCAGGAGGAGACTCGCATTCGGCTATAGGCGGGGACAGGTGGACTTCCTGTGATAAAGTCAGCACTGGCAGCCTCTAGCAACACTGGATCCAGGGGAGAGATTCGGCAGTGCTACAACTGCAGTGCAGTGGGTCATCTAAGGCATGCTTGCACCAAGCCACCCAAGGAAGGAGATTCGGGTGGATGTGGACAGTTCGGAGGTCGTGGTCGTGGTCGTGGCCGTGGGGGTCAACGAGGTGGAAGAGGAGCAGGCAACCGGACGAATCTGATGGTAGCAGAGGGAGAAGAAGAAGTTGAGGTGGTCTTTACTAAGGAGGATCATGCTCTCCTGGCGATACTCAGGAGGAAGCAAAAAGCACCAGGGGATGGAGACTTGAGGAGTGGGACTGAGGAGGCATCCACTTCGTTCTTCGCCAGAGGCAACACTGTTACCTATGCTCATCCGACCTTTGTCTCCCGACAGATCATCAGAATGGATAGTCGACTCCGGTGCGTCTCGACATGTGACAGGTAATGCTAGTGAGTTCTTATCATATACTCACCAAGCATCGCCTGATAGTATTCAAACAGCTGATGATACATTTTAGCCGGTGGTTAGTAAGGGTATAGTCGATTGTACTGGTTTTGTAACTTTGTCCAATGTTTTGCATGCTCCTTCCTTTCCGGTTAATCTTTTATCCATTAGTGCTATCATCCTCCAACTAAAATGCATTATTTCTTTTGATATTCCCAATGTGATTTTCCAGGAGAAGGGGACAGGGCGGAGACTTAGGACTGGCACATGGCGTAGTGGACTGTGGTATCTGGATCGTGAAGGGCTGGATTCAGCGTTAGTGTCAATCGTGGAGAAATCAGGAGTAGGATCTAAAATGAGTGCTGAGAGTGAGTTAATGCTTCATCACCAGCGTTTGGGACACTCATCTTTTAGTGTTTTAAGTAGATTGTATCCATCTTTATTTGAGAAAGCAAATAAACAGAAACTTGTGTGTGATGCATGTGAGTTTGGAAAGCTTACTAGAAGCTCTTATGTTAGTTCTGGTCATAGAAGTTCTCATGCATTTGACTTGGTACATTCAGATGTTTGGGGGCCTTGTTCCACAAGTTCTATGAATGGATACAAGTATGTTGTTACCTTTATTGATTGTTTCTCTCGTGTTACTTGGTTATACCTGATAAAAAATAAGAGTAAAGTGTTTGGTTGCTTCCAAAACTTTTATAGGAATGTTCAGACTCAATACGGAGCAGTGGTGAAGGTATTGAGGTCGGATAATGGGACAGAGCGCTTGAAGAATATTTGTCAGCTCAGGGAATACAGCACCAGACAACATGTCCATACACACCAGCTCAGAATGGGGTAGCGGAAAGGAAAAACAAACATCTTTTAGAGGTTGCTAGAAGCATGATGATCTCTATGAATGTCCCAGAAATATTATGGGGGCAAGCAGTATTGACCGCAGCAACGCTGATCAACAGAATGCTCTCGAGAGTACTGGATTGGAAGTCTCCGTGTGAGACGTTGAAGGGAGATAATAGTGGGATTCTTCCACTTAAAGTGTTTGGCTGTATGTGCTTTGTGAAGGACAACAGGCCATCTATCGGGAAGCTTACCCCTAGAGCTGTGAAGTGCATCTTTTTGGGATATTCTGCTACTCAGAAGAGATATGTTTGCTAGAGCCCGGTGGAGAAAAGGCTGTTTGTGGGCATGGATGTGCACTTTCGAGAACTCGAGCCATATTACACCCGGAATGTAACTTCATCCATTGGTAACTCGCCCAATACTAAAAGTATGAGGCGAGAGGAGGAGAATAGTGAGAGATTGGTGAACAATGTGGAGAAATTAATTTCTGTATCGATTCCTTGGGAGGGAAAATTGGTTGAGGAGGAGCAGGAGAATGAAGAAGAAAAGGAAAATGAGACAATAGGTGTTAGGCCCACGGTTCAAGAGGAGTTACTAACCTATAGTAGGAAGGAGAAGCAAATTACAGAAATAGTACCTACAGTGCCACTAGTGCTGTCGAGTCTCTTGCCAACGCCTGCCCCGACTCCTGAGACACTGACACCACCTCCAGATTCATCCCAAGGTGATAACATTCCTCTCCCTACTCCTCCCACACCAATATCAGTACGGAGGACTACTCGTAGTAATACGGGAAATCCTCCCGATAGATATGGATGAGATCTTGCCCAGTTTGTATCATATTCTAACATTCATCCTACACATGGAGCATTCATTACATCATTGGATTCTGTTACTATACCTAACAATTGGTAGGATGCTAAGAAAGACCAAAAGTGGAAAACGGTGATGCACGAAGAGCTAGGGGCCCTTGAGAAGAACCGTACTTGGGAGTTAGTAAAACTACCAAAAGGGAAGAAAGCAGTTGGATGCAAGTGGGTCTTCACTGTGAAGCAGAATCTAGACGGACAGGTTGAGCGTTACAAAGCTCGTCTGGTGGCAAAAGGATATAGTCAGATATATGGGATCGACTATGATGAGACTTTTACACCGGTGGCAAAGATGAGCACTGTTCGGACCTTGATCTCTCTGGCAGTAAATGATGGATGGAAGCTACACCAATTAGATGTGAAGAATGCATTTCTTCATGGAGATCTGGTGAAAGAGGTATACATGAAAGTTCTGCCAGGATTCGATACAGATCAGATAGTGGGCAATGTCTGTAGATTAAAGAAGTCTCTCTATGGGCTAAAGCAGTCTCCCCGCACTTGGTTCGACAGATTCAGGAGAGCTATGCTAGATATGGGGTACCAGCAGATTAACGCCGATCATACCGTGTTCTTTCGACGAAATGAAGGTCACATCACCATGCTTGCGGTATATGTGGATGATATGATTATTACAGGGGATGATGAGAAGGAGATTGCCTAACTCAAAGTGAGACTGGGTAAGGAATTCGAGGTGAAAGATCTTGGCTTGCTTCGATACTTTCTTAGAATAGAGATAGCTTGAGGAGCGGAGGGGTTTGTCCTATCCCAGAGAAAGTATGCACTGTATCTTCTCAAAGAGACAGGGATGTTAGGGTGTAAACCTGTAACTACACCGATCAACCAGAGGTTCAAGCTGGGTGCTGAAGCTGGAGAACCAGTTGATCGTGACAGATACCAAAGGCTGGTGGGCAGGTTGATCTATCTGAGTCACACACGTCCCGATATCTCTTTTGCAGTGAGCGTGGTGAGCCGCTACATGCATGATCCGAGAAAATGTCATATGGACGCTGTATACCAGATCCTAAGATATTTGAAGAGTGCCTCCGGAAAAGTGCTGATATTCGGAAAGAATGGACATGTGAGTATTGAGGGTTACTGCGACTCTGATTAGGCTCTCTATGCTGATGACAGGAGGTCCACCTCAGGATACTGCATCTTTATAGGAGGCAACTTAGTCTCGTGGAAGAGCAAAAAGCAGCCAGTGGTGGCAAGATCGACAGCTGAGGCAGAGCTATGGCCTTAGGAGTTGCTGAGTTGCTATGGTTGAGGAGTATGCTAGTGGAGCTGAAGTTGGATCAAGGAGTTAATATGAAGTTGTGGTGTGATAACAAGTCAGCTATCAGTATCGCCAACAACCCAGTACAGCATGATAGAACCAAACACATCGAGATCGATATGTTCTTTATCAAAGAGAAGTTGGATAGTGGACTACTGGAGCAAAGTCATGTTTTAACTAAGGGCCAGACAGCAGATTGTCTGACTAAGGGACTTAGCTCATTAGATATGATTAGAGGATGTGACAAGATGTGCTTAGTAGATATCTTTCGCCCATCTTGAAGAGGAGTGTTGACATATTAAGTATAGTTAAGGGCTTATTTGTAAGATATGTTTGTAGGGCCTATATAAGCCCATCTTATCTCATCTATGGAGTTAGGGTTTTCATATATTTCTACTAGAACCTTAGTACCAAGTTGCTCAAAGCAACTTGATAGTGATGTGACATAATCTTGCCCCTACATTACACCTCGAAGATAGAGCCTCAACCACCTTTCACAACCTCCAATGTAGATGTAGAGACAAGATTAGGCCACATCACTATCAAGTTGTTTGGAGCAACTTGGTACTAAGTTTCTCCATTTCTCTCATATATATATA
>BQKN01065622.1:0-25941 GCA_022839385.1 Asparagus kiusianus | reverse complement strand
GTGCAGCCTCTGCCTTCATCTCGGCTAACTTCTTTTTGAAAAGTTCGAGCTGTTTGGACGTTGTATTTACAGTACCCTCTGTATGAGCCTTGGTCATCTCCAGGACAGCTTGGGCATCGTTGGCTGCCTTAAGTTCCGATTCGAGTTGTTTTATTGTAGCAGCACCTGATGCGAGAGAAGAGTCGATTTCGCGAAGGGCTGTCAACTTATCGTTGAAAACGACCTCCGCTTGCTGAACACGACTTTCTTGCTCTCGAATCTTAAGATTAGCAGATATTTGAGCCTCTCGCCAGGTCTGCAGCCGGGTCTCTAACTGAGCGGCCACATATGAAGGAGCACCGGCAACCTGGAATTCCTTCAACCTTTAAAATTCGCGCTCGAGACGGTCTAAGTCCGCAATAATAGCATCTGCCAGATCTGAATATCCTTGATTTCTGATAAAAGTCACTTGGTTATCAAGGTAAGATTTGAAGAGGCCGAGAGAAAATCCTTTGTTGATAAGCTTATCGAGCATGCCATTCACAAATGAGAAAAATGAAGTAATCTCCAAGTGAAGAAGGACTTTATCAGGGTCATCATCCGATAACAGAGTCCTGACCATATCGTGGAGCCGAGAAGAAGGCCCTACAAAGAAAAGAGGATATAGGTACTTTTGAAACCTTAATCGAAGCTCTGAATCATTATCAAAGAAAAATTTACCAAAATCAAATGATGTCTCTCCAAGAGAATGTCCCGCACTTGGTTCTGCCACTGCGAACTCTTGAACTTTTAAGACTGTCGCTGAGGTAGCAGTAGTGGACGTACCAACCCCATCAGTTGGTCCCACGACTTGCTCGACAGGGTTAATCTCGGCAGCTGCAGTAGTCCCCTTGGCTACCAAGATCGAATGCTTAGTCAGGGCCACAGACGGATGAGTTTCCATGATAGTTCCTGCCAAAAGCAAGAAATCAAGACCCTCAGGATCGTCAGATGTTCCAACAATAGTAGCCGCATCAGTCTTAACGACTGGTCCTGCAACCACGACTCCCTTAAGGATTAAAGTAAAACCGATAAGAGAATAATTTTCATAAAAGGACAAAATCCATACCCATAGAAGAATCAGCTTCAATAATCGGTCCAACAGCTTCGGTGACTGGTTCGGTGGCATCTCGACGAGTTTGCTCTAACAGCATTTCATCAAGTAGCCTATCCTCCGAACCCGAAGGATTCTGTATGGGATCAGACCGGGGTACATCGGCTACATGATGAAAGGTGTCTGTATCATTCAAGCCTTCCATTGAAACATCTGAAGAAAATTCTAAGTGTTAAGACATGGAAAGAGAAACGAAAATCGGCAATAAGAGAGAATTAAATTCACCTTCAATAATGACAACTTGCTCTTCAACCCCAACGTTAATGATCGCCTCTTGTAATTTTTCTAAAAGAGTCAGAAGCATATAAGCAATTAGAGGAGAGACGAGCTCTGAATCGTTTAATACCCGAGATTGCCATCTAAAAGTCGTACTACTGATAATAGATGTACCTGGGTTAGCAACCACCATGGGCGAATCAGATCCCATAACGGTACCTTCACCAGCTCCGGGTGTCGTATCTATTTCAATACCTGTTAGATCCTGATTCACGGCCTCATCTGTTGGTGGCGCGAGGCATGACCCCCCAAAGAAGTCTAAGTCGGGAGAAGGAGAATTGTATCTCGTTGAGTCTTCATCGTGACCTTCTGGAATAGAAAATCCATTGAATCTAAAGTTTGGTAGAAGAAAAGTTTGGAAAGATGACAAGAGTCAGAATATTACCTCCCCCAACAATGGGCATGTCACTGAGTGGTTCTGCGTTAGGAACCGACGAAGTGATACGTCGCCTCGAAGTCATCTTCTGACGTTTGCAAGGCTGCACCTCGTCAGGATCTGCGGGTCTACTCGGTATGGATTCAACACATGGTTCAATTGAGGGATCAATTCGAGCCACGGTCCGAGAATTAGTGCGACTAAGGCGACGACCTTTCACTTCCTTTCCTCCTTCAAAGCCTAAACCTGGAATTTCAACAAACATTTTGTGAGGATAAGTGGGTAAAGCTTTCCACCTTTTTCGGGTCTTGAGTCGGCGAATTTGATCGGCGACTGCCAGATCTAATAGCTCTGCGAAGAAGGACTCTGACAAACCTGTATCGAGTTCCTCTTCATCAGGGTCTGTTGCTTTAGCCTTACCGCTGACAACATCTACATCTGAACATTCTTCTTCAAAAAAGAAGGGATCATCCTCTTGTTCTTTATCTGTAGAGGGACCGATGAGTTCTTTGCCTTTCCTCTTCCGATACTCGGCCTCATAAACCATTTGGGTAGCAATCCGAGCTGCTGCCTCGGCTGTCAACTCGGCGATTGGTTTCACCGCGACGGATTCATTGGCCGCTAATAACCAACGGCAATATAAGAAGGTAAGTTCCAGTTGGCGTTCAGCAACAGGAAGACTAAACCTGGCTCCAGTGCAACCCGTAACATTCCACAACCATGCCCGGGCACCATCTACTAGGCCACCGCGAGTCCGAAGCCCTGAGCTTGGATTCCCAACATATATCTGATCATACCCAAGTTGTTGTGCGAATCTGCATGGTAAATACGGTTCTATGTAGCAGTAGTTCTTTACTCGGAAAACCACATAACCTGGCCTAATGTTCACTAGCCAGTCAAAGCACCCCGCGTCAAGACAAGTCCGACCAGTACCAGGTTTCTCCATGTCAACCAATGAATCACCATAACGGCCCAAAAATTGAGGAAAACATGTCGAGAAGACCCAGCATTTATGTTCTTGCAATCGTTTCCGTATGTCCGAGAACCCTCGTCCTTTCCATTTACAATCTTCTATCAGTTGCAGCAAAGGGACGGATTGATTCGCAACTTTGGGTGCATCTATCATGTCGGGACGGTGAAGAGCAAACCACACCATCAGGTAAGTGTAGGGCAGATCCACCTTGGCCGTTTGGATTACAGCACTTGGCTTACTTCCTTCCTGAGTAAAAGCACTAACCAGTTGGCGAAGACCACGGTGGATGTCGGCGATCATTGCCGGGAGGAGAGAAAGACTTTTCCTATGAGCCAACTGAACAGCGGGGTAAAGTACCTCCACAGGTAGAATATCCGTAGGATGATATGGGACTACACATTTCTTCAACCAAATGGTAAGATAACCAGCCAACAGAGTCATCGGTTGGATAGGCTTCATAGTATGCCATAAGAATGTGTGAAACTTGGTCCCAGCAGGAAAATCATCCTCTATACCAGCAGTGGTATAGGAATGCGCGTCAGACTTCTTAATTAATTCATTAATCTCTGCCGAAGTTAGTGGTCTCAACTCGCAAATCGCTTCACCAGAGTTGCTTTCTAGATTTCTGAACAAATAATTTGCAAATCTTTTCAAGCTGATTTGCGGTTTGGTCCTCTTCAATACTGGGTCAACACCTGCCAAAGCGGTGTAGTAATGGCATGTGAGATCCCACAAAGTGTCGTAACGATCCGGGGTAGCCGACTTCAATTGACGTAACTCCCGATTCGAAGGAAAGTATTCTTGGTATATCATGTTTCCCATCGGCAGATCCGAAACCTTATGCATTTCATGAAGGGCTAATCCTAATTCCCCACGCTTCGTCAGAAATGTATTCGTATCAGGGTTGTAAAGCTCCATCAACGCAAGGAAATGAGGAACGCTGGGTGTTAGCCCGTACATAGTGGCACGAACGGCCCCATATAGTCCGCTAGCCTTTAGCTCTTCACCCCACCGGGCGAGGACATAATTGGTTAGGCGAGACCACCAAAATTTATCTGAAGAATGGACCCAACCATAACATCTGTGATTATTGGCAGGCATTTCTCTCCCCAACCTCGCGAGGCGATTCTTCAAAGTATTAGAAACCGTGAATAGTTCGCCTCGTGGCGGGTCATTCAGCCCCGATACACCAGGATGTAATCCGGTGATACGGTTTCTATTACTCGAACTAGGGGTGGAGTGATGAGTGATGTATCCACAATGGACATGTTCACGCTCTTCCGTCAGATCCCACGACATCTCTCGTTTAACAGCCTGTCGTCGTAGCTCAATCAATGGGCGATGACGAGGAATATGAGGGATATATAAGAAACCCGCTTCATCTTTATGTAACCACTGCTCAGCCTTGAGGGGTATAATGATTGGGTCCTCAACAGAATCGCCAAAGAGATACTCTGGCTTCTTCAGGGGATGAGTGGAGTTAACATCTTCAACCAGAGGTACGTCGGTAATCAATTGCCGTAAGGTACGACGATCCCCTTTGCGTATTAGTTGGGAGAGTTCTTTAGAGGCACTCGGAGCAAACTGGGGGATGGCCGAAATGAGCATAGGGTCGTTGGCAGAAGCGTAAGCCTCGCCGGAGCGACCTTCCACCGCACTGGCGCTGATCGCCCTTGAAGGAAATTCAACTAGAACAAATAATACGCATTCACAAAATGTAATTATAATGTTTTCTGGTTATCAAAACAGGCGTTGAACTCATCTCATGAAGCGGTGAGATAGAGTCACGATCCTGTAATTAGTGGGACGATTTTAACGGTATCACGTGCGCACAAGATAAAGTATGCTATCGCATAACAACGCGACAACATACCTTACCTCGCGCGATGTGATATAATCTGAAATCGCCCGAAGATAATTTAGGCGTGTTGTGACCAAGCAAAACACGGCTATGAAGCGGCCACACCCACGAAGGAGAATGGCGGCTCTTCCCGATTGCCTCACTAAGGAGAACAAAATGGGGATATCATGCATAATACACCCATATGGGTTTCAAAAAAAAAGGAAGAGAAGGTGCTTGTTAATATAAACATGTTTTGATCAGGCGAATCACGGATATGAAGCGGCCACGCTCACGAAGGAGAATGACGGCTCTATACCGGTGAAGTCGCCCTAAATTTTATGCGTGTTTTGATCAAGCGAAACACGGATATGAAGGCGGCCACGCCCACAAAGGAGAATGACGGCTTCATACCGGTGAGGTCGCCCTAAATTAATTTTATGCGTGTTTTGATCAAGCGAAACACGGATATGAAGCGGCCACGCCCACAAAGGAGAATGACGGCTCCATACCGGTGAGGTCGCCCTAAATTAATTTTATGCGTGTTTTGATCAAGCGAAACACGGATATGAAGCGGTCACGCCCACAAAGGAGAATGACGGCTCCATACCGGTGAGGTCGCCCTAAATTAATTTTATGCGTGTTTTGATCAAGCGAAACACGGATATGAAGCGGTCACGCCCACAAAGGAGAATGACGGCTCCATATCGATGAGGTCGCCCTAAATTAATTTTATGCGTGTTTTGATCAAGCGAAACACGGATATGAAGCGGTCACGCTCACAAAGGAGAATGACGGCTCCATACCGGTAAAATCGCCCTAAGTTAATTTTAAAAGTATGAAGCGGCCACACTCACGAAGGAGGGTAACGGCTTTTCCCAATTTCCTCGCCAAGGAGAATAAACAGGGATGCAAGATGCAATGATAATATTAAAATTGTAAATAAGAGGAATGATAACGTTATACCGGCGCAACTGAAAGGTTCGGGCTCGGGTGACTGGATAGCAGAACGACCCCTCGCGGTACGTGACTTCCTCGTCGCCATAGCTAACCTGCAATGAGAACCAACAATTCAATCATTCAGAGGAATTGGGAAGCATAATGTTAAAAAGGAAAATTGTGAATCTTCGATTGAAATTCTACAACATAGAATTTTCTAGTTGAAGGTCCGATTAAACCTATACGACATCCCCCATTCAAGTTATTTCGACCACATATAAATTCGAATTCAAATCACATACACGAGTTCAGTTATATATGAATTCGACAACACAAGAGCCTGGCTATATACGAGTTCGAGTTCAATCATATACATGAGTTCAATTATATACGAGTTCGAATCATATACAAAGTTCAAGCACATAAAAGAATTCGGCCATGAAAAGCTCGAAGACCTCAACAGAATTTTCAGCCATATACAGTGATCAAGCCATGCTCACAATTGAAGACAGAAATTCGGCTATGTGCAAGTTTAGGCTCCACGTAAATACACATACAAGTTTGGACTCAAGGCATATACGAGTTCAGTTACATACGACTTCGACAATACAAGAAAAATTGGCTATATACGAGTTCGAGTTCTATCCTACAAGTTTGAATTCAATTGTACACAAGAATACATAAAAATTCGGCCATGTACAAGTTCGGATGCAATCATCAACAATTAATCAAGAATCAAAATTCGACCTCGACGATGCACAAGTTCAAGAGCACCAACTCAAGAAATCAGCATCACCCCAAATTTCAGCCTCAAATTTGCACAAAAGCACCCCAAATTTCAGCCTCAAATTTGCACAAAAGCCCTCCAAATTTCAGCCTCAAATTTGCACAAAAGCCTCCCAAATTTCATCCTATTCTTTGCACATACACCCCCCAAAATTTCAGCCCTCTTTTACATATAACCCCCCTCAAATCTCAGTCCAAATTTGCATAAAACCCCTTTAAATTTCAGTCCTCTTTTTGCACTTTCACCCCCTCAAATCTCAGTCCAAATTTGCATAAAAACCCTTTAAATTTTAGTCCTCTTTTTGCACTTTAAACCCCATAATTTTGACCCCAATTTTGCATATAAACCCCTATAAAATTTCGGCCATATGTATGCATGAAAATAAAAAAAGTATTTTGCAATCAAAAATAAGAAAACCCATGTTTCTAATTTCGGCCAACCTTTCAAGAACAAAAAAAAATTGAAGATTTGAGTTTTCCCCCAAATCAACAAACTAGGGTTTTGAATTTCAAAGAGTTCAAAAGAAGGAAATCAAACTAAAGTCATGAGGGAGAGAGGTTCTTACCCAAAGCTTGGAGGAGTGTTGATAATGGAGCCCAAGATCCTCCAAACCCAACTTGCCTTGCTTGAACCCTTGGAGAAGTTGAAGACCTTGAAGAAGATGGGTTAAAAGCTTGATGAGGGAGAGCTTTTGGGGAGGAAGAAGAGCTCAAAACCGAAGATTGAAAGGGCGGTTTTCTCTTGCTGGAACCGAACAAGAAGAAAAAAAAAGAAAGAGGAGGGGAAGACCTCTTGCTGGAACCGAAGAAAGAAGAGAGGAAAAGAAGAAAAGAAAAAAAAATTAGGTTTTGGTCTTTTAAATAGGCTTGAACCGGACCCAAGTGAACCGAACCCATATGAACCGGACCGGACCGGATTAATTTTTCTTTTTTGATGGTTCACACGCGTATGAGGTGCGAAGTGTTGGCTCGAATGAGTAGAAAGACTTGGGAATAATTTATTTACACTTTGATCCCCTTTTCAGATATTTTTACAACGTATTCAACACTCGTATTTATACTCCAATGAGAATACGAGTCTAAACTATTTCTCATAATTGACGAGAAGTTCCTGGAAAATATTATGTATAATATTCTTAAGGATAACCCGTCAACCTCCGACGGGTACATGAGGTTAAACTGATTCCCGAAACTCCCAGGAGTACACGAGTATAAACTGGTTCTCCTCAGGTTAATGCGAAACCCTAAGGTTAACGCCGGTCAACGCGTAACCCTAGGTCAACGCCGGTCAACGCGTTGCGATGAGAGTCAACACTGATTGATTTGAAAACCTAAGGCCAACGCTGGATCAACGCGTAGCCCTAGGTCAACGCCAGTCGACGCGTTGTGATGAGAGTCAACACTGATCGATTCGAAACCCTAAGGTTAACGCCGGATCAACGCGTAGCCCTAGGTTAATGCCGGTCAACGCGTTGTGATGAGAGTTAACGCCGATCAATTCATAACCCTAAGGTCAACGCCGGATCAACGCGTAGCCCTAGGTCAACGCCGATCAACGCGTTGCGATACAGATAGTTAATCCAAAAGTCAACTCAGCGAGATGAGCCAAAATCAACTCACCAATTCCGATTCAAGACTTCTGCAACGGTCAGACGATAAACGCAGCACCGGAAAAAGTTTAACTGTTCGATAAAACACTGAACAAACTGAAATGTGAAGAAGTCAAGAACCGAAATTGGTTATAGGTCCTTTAATACCGACTGAAGGTGTAGGCCTATCATGTCCAAAGTATTTCAGACTCTTCTATAAAGGAATGAGGCTGAAACACTTTGGAGGGGGTATCTGTAGGCGTCTAAAAATGCCTATAAGCTCCCGTATACAGCTCGAGACGAAGAGGAAGCGATGAACGTCAGCATTCAAAACGAGAGGATTCACCAAGTGGCCCGATCAATGTCAAACCACCAAATGGTGGCTTGATCAATGTCAAACCACCAAATGGTGGCTTGGCCAATGTCAAACCACCAAATGGTGGCTCGGCCAGTGTCAAACCACCAAATGGTGGTTCGGCCAAGTTCAAACCACCAAATGGTGGCTCGGCCAGTGTCAAACCACCAAATGGTGGTTCGGCCAATGTCAAACCACCATTTGGTGGTTTGGCCAAGGCCGAACCACTTCGGTGAAACGGCCAGAATCAGTTTTTTCGGTTCTTTCGTGGATTCTTTCGGGATTTATGGTTCCAACTGCTCTGATATTGCTGTTAGACAGTTCCTAACTGAAGATAGAGGGAATCCCTCGTTTTGATCCAAGAAAACCACCAACCAAGCCTATAAATAGAGGCTCAGGTGTTCATTTTTGAAGGGTCTGGAGATCAAGAGGACGAAGTGCTGTCAAATTGGAGATTGGAGCACGAATTTCAGAGAGTTAGCAGATCTTGGCGGAGTTCTTCAACAAAGTAAGGGTTCGAGAGATCTGAGACTCATTCCACCATCCTCCGGATTTAAGCTTAGTCTTAAATCCCAAGAAGAGCCGTGATTTTGCTTAGTCAAAATCGCCGCTACTGCAATCACTTCCTTCGTGAAGCGAAAGCACTAATTATCCAAACTTCTGCTCACCGGATCTGATCCGTAGGCGGTCCACGGATAAACCCCGGCACCGGCAACGATCCCGCACAAGCAATAGGCGATAAACTTCTATTGTGTGTAGTTTGAGAGAAAATTGTAACTTTTGATTTAAAGTCTTATAAAAAGGCTATTTTTGTTATTTGAGTTTATTATAGGTGTTTGAAGCTGTAATGGACTCATCAATGAAATCAATTTTCCACCCAAACAGTAGAGTCAATAAAAGGTGTAGGTACAAAAGCAAGTAAAAGATAATACAGAAATCAACAGATGAAATAATAGAGATCAAATTAATAGTCCATCATCTAGCATACTGAAGTACAAGTTAATGTCTGAAATAAATAAACTGAAGTACTCAACAAGTCTCAAATACAAAAATCTAACAAGAGGTAATAAGGCACACAGCCTTTACAACTTCTAGAATAAAACTCTCAAATGTCTAAACAAAAGTCTACAGTAGAGCTCAAAAGAAAATATAACTAAATAGACAGCTGAAGCTAAAATGCATCGCCATCAACCTGCGACTCTTCGGGCTCCTGGCTCGCTACCTGAAAGAGGGAGGGACAACGTGTAATACCCCAACCCTTGAGAGGGTGATGTGATTAGTATTGATAGATTTGATTGGAATACTCATACCACCAAGATGCATCTTCTTTTCGAGAACCCAACTCTTAGAAACTCTAAAGTTAAGCGTGCTTGGTCTGGAGAAATTCTAGGATGGGTGACCCCCTGGGAAGTTTTCCAGGGAGCACGTGATTGAGGACAAAACGTGCTGAAAAGACATGTGGTGGTTTGTGAGGCCAGTCCATCAGATCTAATAGCATATCGACTCCGGGATTCCGGGGCGGGGCGTTACACAACGAGCGTCAAAGCGCTAGCAAGTAACGTCACAACCAACCCCAAGGAAAAGAGCTCGTTGTATACAGAAAATACAGATAATACATATATATATGAAATCACTGATCCTATTTAGGTCATTACAACGTGAGCATAAGTATGTCGAGCGAAATAATCCAAACAATGAAACCCTCATGTATATACCATGTAGCTAAAATTGTAATTATCTACGTATAATAGGATTTTAGTATTTAGGAAATTACAACACGAGCATAGGTACATCGAGCGAAGTAATCCAAACAAGGAAATCATCATGTATATATCTTGTATCTCAAATTGTAAATCCCTAAATACCAAACCCAAAATCTAATATGAGAAACAATAATAAAAGAAGACAAACTCATCTCAGAACTTAATTACGGTGTCATGTCACAACTCATATAAGTGTCACGTCCAGTCTATACAAGTATAAGTGTCAACTCAAGGTCTAAACCGATGTCCAACACATGGACAAATAGGTAAATATCCAACACGAGGGCTAAAATGGATTATAGTCCAACACGAGGACTTCAATGGATTATAGTCCAACACGAGGACTGAACAAACTGTGTAAATATCGATGATAAAGGTAGAAAGTTATACCTATACGAATTTCACACGCTCCTCGGTGTGTAAACTTAAACTCGTGTCCACATGTCATCTCACATGTAAAGATACAAGTTAAACAATAATTTCTAATACCCATTATTCGAGGCGACTTCTCATTCATACTAAAGCGTGCAACATCAATAAACAAGCAATAACAGTTTCAGTTAAACTGAAACGACCCAAACAGATCCAAAACCGAGGAAACTAGAAAATTCCTCATCAGTCGACTCATGAGTCGATTGAGATTGGTCGACTCATTGGTCGACCAGGACAAAACACAAAAAAACTATAAGTTTTTCCATCAGTCGACTCATTGGTTGACTCATCAGTCGACTCATAAGTCGACTCATGAGTCGACTGATTGGTCGACTGGGCAGAAAATCCCCAGTTTTCTGCTTACGATGATTATCTTCAAAAATGTTAAACTAAAGTTCTTTTCGCCATGTCAAGCAACATATTCCTGATTCTGACATATGTGTATCAACATAAACGAAAGATTTTACATGTAATCACTTACATTAAAAACCCTAAACATATAAACATGTTTAAAAACGTATTGAAAACAGTAAATCACATTAAAGCTCATGTTTAAACAAATTCCAGATCTGGATCTTAATTTACAAATTCGTTTGTGAGCTTTTATAAACTGAAAATATTCGATTTTCGCATCATATGCTATAAAGGTCTATTTTTATACGCAAATAGTGATTTAGGCTCAATAAATCCGAAATAAAATCAAAGAAAACTATACAAATAGTGGGTGAGAGTTGGGCGAGATGTTACTCGCCTCTGGTATGCTGAAAAACTCCTGACCCCTCTGGAAAACGATCCTCCTTCGACATCACCTCAGAAATCCTGCTGAAATCCTTTGAAAATTCCCTAAAAATCACCAAAACGGACTAGGGTTTGAGGGGAGAGAGGGGCTAGGGTTTCTCTGGGATTTTGATGGGTTTAGGGTTGGTTTCGGGTAAAATATATAATATGGTTAAAACCCGAACAAAACCCAACCAAACCCGTAACTGAAAACAAACACGAAAACAGCCCGTTAGTCGACTCATCAGTTAACTCATTAGTCGACTGATAAGTCGATGATCAGTCAAAAATCTAGTTTCGTGCATGACATGAATATCTGCAAACACCCATGCACAAAACTCTACACAAAAACACTCAAACATCTCTAATAGCTTGTTATCAAGTATAACTATGACCTCAAGTCATTTATAATAATAGAATTATCTATCACCAATAATTCATATATACTACTAACAAAAATACGGGGTTTTACATTCTTCCCCTCTTAAAATAATTTCGTCCTCGAAATTCTAAAATCATACTCAAACAAACAATATTACTCTAGACAAGCATATAGCAATATTTATATTGAACAATCCAGGATGACTATATTCTCACTCAACCCTTAATCAAATGGAACTAGCACGTTGGGCAAAAAATTCAAACAAGGAACCTCCCATATATATACCATGTGTTCCAAAAGATTAAGAATTGAGCGGAAATATCCTCATTCTAGCATTATATCTAAATATAATCGCATAAATAATCATACACATAAATCAATCCTCTTCCTCAATAAATGCAGGAATTAGTGATACATAGCATCTTCGCACTCTCGAAAATCATCTTCGATGTTCACACTTAACCATCTAAAATGTAAATACCCCCACTTAACCCCTAACTAAATGGAACAAGTGCATCGAGCAAAAAATCCAAACAAGGAATCCCTCATATATATACCATATATTCCGAGTACTTAGGAGATAAGTGGTAATACCCTCATTTTAGTGTTAAGTATAAATATCGTCATAATTGAATCTATAAGCCATATATAAGTCATACAAAAGGATTTAATTTACCTGCTCAAACATGTGTGAATAGTCACGACGCATGTCCTCTTCTCGCTCCTAAGAAATCTCCTCAACGCCTCTTCGGCTCCACTAAACTTTCACCAAAGGAATTATCTTGTTTTTGAGTCTCTTGTCCTCTCTGGAAAGTATACAAACTGGAATCTCAATAGTAGTCAAATCCTCCTAAAGCTCTATCTCTGGTGCATCCAATACTCTCTGTTGCTCTTCATCATGTAAGTGCTTTTGAGCATAGAAACATAAAATACATTGTGTATACTAGACATAGATGCCAGAAGATCTAGTCCGTATGACACAGTTCCAATGCGCTCTAAAATCTGGAAGAGTCTAATATACATTGGTGCAAGTTTTCCCTACCTTCCAAATCGTTGAACACCTTGTTGGCCTTCTTATTTTGATGGTGATTTAGCAAACAATTTACATCTAATGTTGTTTATCTAGTGTTTGTATTTTCGTATTTATTCTAGGCAAACAACGCGTTGGAGGTTGGATGGATTGGGCCTACATGATCATATCAAGAGGAGGTTGGCGGAATAGTGGAGTGAAGCAATGCACATTCAAGTCAAGATCCAAGTTCAAGCTTCATCCGTAAGATTACCAAGAAGAGCTTCATCAAAGATCAATATAGCTTGGGTAATTTAGCTTTAGGTTTATACTTATGTGTAGATACTTTAAGCTCATATATTAATCACACACACGTATTTGTTGATTTTGTTGAAATATAGATGTTTTTGTGAAAATATTATTTTATTTGTTTATAGACTTTAATATCAGTTTATACATACTTTATTAAGTCTATAAAATCATTTTATAAAGTTTCAAAACATGGTTTAGTCAAATGACAAAAACAAGTGTGTTTACATTTATATGTTTTGGACTATTTTGTAAAATAATGATATTTTACAAATGTGAAGTGCAATTCTAAAAATTCTTTCTGTAACATGTTCATTAACATGTTTATAAACATTCTCCAAAGTTTTATATTTTTTGGAATTTATTTGCTATTTTTAAAGGCACTTCAAAGTTCAGTTCTACTGTTCATTTCAGGCTGATACAGTGTTATCAGTCGACTAATGGAATTTATCAGTCGACTAATAAAAATGCCTGGAATCTTCATTTTGCTCTCTGCATTGTTTCAGTCGACTGATGTGTCGACCGATGTCATCGGTCGACTGATGTGTCGACCAATGAGATGTTTTACAGTTTTTTTAGTTTTGCAGTTTTTGACCAGTTTACTAAATAATTTATTTCTCTCAAATGGGAAGTGATAATCATGAAATTCTTTTTGTAACATGTTCATCTACATATCTATAATCTTCCCTCAGAAATTAATGATTTTTGGAGATGTTTTACTATGTCAAATCGATTTTACAAAGTTGGATGTTTCAGCAGTTTTCGGTATCTGTAATGTCTGTGTTCAATCAATTATTTCTCACAATTGAGAAGTGATATTTGAGAAATTATTTTTCTAACTTGTTCATCTATATGTTTAGAAACTTTTCTCAAAATTTTATAATTAATGGAGTTCATTTACTATTTTTAATTGATTTTACAAAATAAGATACGTAAAATTCCAGCTCTCTGTAAAATCTGTTTTTCACCAAACGAGGTCATCAGTCGACTGATGTATTTCTTCAGTCGACCGATGACCTCATAACGGCTATAATTTCTAGATTTTGATATATCTGTTATTTTGTCTTTTTGCTTGGTTTTCTTGGGTTTTTGGGCTTTGCCTTATGATCGTATATATACCCCTTGCCCTCTAACTTCTAAAGTGACCAAGAAAATGTTTTAAACAAGTTTAAAGAGTTTTAAACAAGGTTTAAGTTTGGTTTAAGTGTGTTTATAAGCTTTTAAGCATTTGAGTGTTTTTGTTTTGTGAATCAATTCCACTGTTCGCGGGAAAAATCGTATTCTTCATTGATTCCATTGCTATCTTAAATAACAGTTTATCGGTTACAAAGATCCGGTCTTTTTATAAGATCCGGTTACAACGAAAATCAAATAAAAGAAATAAAAATTACAACTTTTTCCTTGTTTGTCGAACGAATCACGAGCTCCTATTTTGCCGTCACTCGCTTGCGTGGGTTCTTTGCCTGCGCCGGGGTTTATCCGTGGACCACCACGCGATCTGGATCCGGTCGGATCTACACGGTATGGCAGGTGTTATTTCACGAAGGAAATAACAGCCGAGGGGATTATTTCGCCAAGGAAATAATAGCCCAAGTATCGAAATCGACCAAGCGAATTCGAGACTCTTCTCGGGATCAAAGGCCAAGCTTTGATCCGGAGGGAAACCGTGTAGATCTCAGATCTGATCTCTCTCGAACTCCTACCTAATATAGCGAGGATGATCGCCAAGAACCAGATCTGAGAGTCCGAGTCTTCTAAGCTTGAAAATCTGAAGGCGAGTTCTCAATCCGGCAGAGTTTCGGCTCTCTAAAATCCAACCTCTACAAATGAGCCCCTACTAGCCTATTTATAGGCACTCCTTACTGTGCCCGGGCACAGGTGGCCGAACCACCTAGCCACCATAAGGTGGCTCGGCCACCGAGCCACCTCAAGGTGGCTCGGCCACCGAGCCACCAAGAGGTGGCTCGGTTTCGGCCGAGTCTCTCTTGGTGTTGGGTTTTTTTGCCGTTGTGTCCGTTTTCCGATTCTGTGGTTGATTTATCTGGACTTCATTCGTTGACCTGATTTCGCAGTAAATCCACTTTTGAATTTGAGTCCGAAACTGATCTTGATTCGATCTTGATTCGTTCGAGTCCGCTCTTGGTTGGATGACTCGTTGATTCCTCAACCCGTTAGCTTGATTCCGCACGCGAGTGGATTTATTCTGTTATTTGCGTGCGGTTCGTTAGCCTCGTAGCCTCGTTAATCCGCTTCGTCGCGTATCGTTTGGCTTCGGTGTTGTGGACTAACGATCGTGTTTGCATACGTCGCCTGATGGTTGATTTGTCGAATTGACGTCGTCGAGCTGCGTTAAGGGACCTATAGGCAGTTTTATACGCCTACAGATACCCCCTCCAAAGTATTTTAGCCTCATTCTTTTATAGAAGAGTCTAGAATACTTTGGATATGATTGTCCCATCCTTCAATCGGTTATGACGGGATATTTGGAATGGCTTCTATTCTTGATTCCTTCAGTCCTCCAGGCTATTCGGTGCTTTGTCGAATGTCTGTAAAGGGTTTCGGTGCTGCATTTATTATCTGACCGTCTGTCGGAATTTTGAACTTGAAGTCAATTCTCGATTTCCTGACTTTTTAGCTCGAGTTTGCTGACCATCAATTGTCGGTGTTGAATCTTCATTTGCAACACATTGTCCGGTGTTTGAGCCTCATTGCGACGCGTTATCCGGCGTTTAAGCTTCCTTGTGACGCGTTGTTCGACGTCCAAGCTTCATTGCGATGCGTTGTCCGGCGTTCGACACAATTTATACTCGTACGTCTTCTAGAGTATACACAGTTTAAGCTCTTAAGGTATTGGAGCGTGGCAGATATTCGAGTCACGAGACCAATCTACGAAGTTGATGCGTCAATGACTCGTATTTATAGAATTTTTGGCAAATTCTCAGCCATCAACGGGTTTGATAAGCCTTTACCGACTACCGTTTGAGTCGGGCTAGCATGCGGATTGTTTAAGTCCGTCCCGCATATGACGTTAAGCTAAAAGAGTTAACCCTTTTAGTGCTACGATATTGAATACGTAGACTTCGTCTTTCTCCTGTGAAAAGACTAAACAGCGACGTGTATGAGACGTTGACTTAAGATTTTTGGCAAATCCTCAGCCCTCAACGGATTTGATGTGCTCTTACCGATTACCGTTTGAATCGGGCTTACATGCGGATTGTTTTAGTCCGTTCCGCATGTGACGTTGTGCTAAAGGAATGAACTCCCTTAGACTTTGTGCTATGATGTCGAATACATAGGCTTTACCATTTGTTACGGGAATAGGCTACTCGGCAGCACGTGTTAGGTGTTGACTTTAGGATTTTTGGCTAACCCTCAGCCTTCAACGG
The DNA here is from genome assembly GCA_022839385.1 of Asparagus kiusianus. NCBI lineage: Eukaryota > Viridiplantae > Streptophyta > Magnoliopsida > Asparagales > Asparagaceae > Asparagus > Asparagus kiusianus. Next base: position 9,617 of record BQKN01065622.1, on the reverse strand, counting down.
ATTTGATTAGCCTTTACCGACTACCGTTTGAGTCGGGCTAGCATGCGGATTGTCTAAATCCGCTCCGCATGTAACGTTGTGCTAACGGAATGAATTCCCTTAGACTCGTTGCTACGACTTCGAATACGTAGACTTCGCTATTGTTACGGGAATAGGCTACCCGGCAACGTGTATTAGACGTTGACTTATCCCTACTTAGGCTTCGGGATAAAGGTCCCCAGAATCAGGTTCTGGTATCTTTTTATACGGACAAAGACTAAACTGGCAACGCGTGTTAGGCGTCGGCATATCCTTTCTTAGGATTCAGGATGAAATTCCCCATGCGTGTAAGGCATGGATTTTGGTGTTATTAATAACAACCTGCCACAATGTTGAATATGTGGGCGAGTGTTCTTTTTAACGGTTAAGAACTAATCGGCAGCGTGGGTTAGGCACAGACTTATCCCTGCTTAGGCTTCAGGATAGAATACCCCAGAATCGAACTCTGGTATCTTTTTCTACAGAGAAAGACTAAACCGGCAGCACGTGTTAGGCGCAGACTTATCCCTGCTTAGGATTCGGGATAAACTTCCTAGGATGAATCCTAAATTCTTGCAAAAGGATTGGTGTGGGAAGGAAGAATTTTATATTCTATTCCCCGAACAAGGAAGGAAGAATTTTATATTCTATTCCTTGATTCTGGAAAGGAAGAATTTTATATTCTATTTCCAGTGCAAGAAAGAAATTAGAAGTGGGATCTCCACTCCGAGAATCCGGAAGATCTAAATAAGTTTATCTTTTATAGGATCGGTTATCTAGATGAGTTTTTCGTTTATCGAAATGAAATCTCAACTTTGGTTATGACCATGAAAAGGTTTAACCAAAGAGAAAAGAGGAGAGTTCTTTCGTTTATCGAAAGGAGGCTCTGAATTGAAAGTGGGCCTCTTGTTCGTGGAAAGAATCAAGAGGGGAATTTGTTAGTGGCTTAGACCAGAAAGACGGTTTTGGTGGACTCACTGTCAATTGAAATTGATCAGTGATGGATTTTGGTGGTAGAAATAATTTTGGGTTATCCTCTAGAATATTAAGTGTAATATTCTTCGAGGAACTTCCCGATAAATGGGTTATCCTGAATGTACTAGGGATAGTACTTTTTCAGGAACTTCCTATTTATTGGCAATAATTGCCTGACGCCCTCTAGAGAAATAAGGCGATATGCGCCGTTTGAGTAGACTGTGTCTATCACAAACGGTCCTTCCCATTTGGGTTCAAATTTACCCTTCTTCTTGGAATTAAGGATTATCGGTCGGCGAGCAGCGAGGACCAGATCTCCTTCCTTGAAGCTTCTTTGTCGGACCCTTTTGTTAAAAGCCCTAGATATTCTGGCTTGATAAAACTCGATGTGTTGTTGAGCTTCCAAGCGTCTTTCATCCAACATTTAGAGTTCTTCGAGATGTTTCTGATGTTGCTCTTCCGTCGTCATCTCAGTTACGAGAGCGATCCGAAGGGATGGGATTTGGATTTCCAGTGGTAGTATAGCTTCACATCCGTATACCAACGAATATGGGGTGGCTCCTGTAGTTGTGCGTATGGTGGTACGATAAGCCCAGAGTGCTTCGCCAAGTTTATCATCCCAATCTCGTTTATTGGCTTTCACGAGCTTTGACAGGATCTTAATGATCATCTTGTTAAAAGCCTCAGCTAATCCGTTCGCAGCGGGATAATAATCTGTTAACGAAACATCTTGAATCTTGAATTTGTCACAGAACCTGACGAAAGCGTTGCTTATGAACTGTGGACCGTTGTCATGAATGATCCGTCTCGGCACGCCGTGTCGGTATATGACATGATGCTTAATGAAATTGATGACGTTGTTCGTCTTCACTTCTTTAAGCGGAATTGCTTCAGCCCACTTTGAAAAGTAATCCGTGATTGCGAGAATAAATCGATACCTTTGACTGAAGGAGGAAAAATAGGACCGACAATATCCATACCCCATGTCTCGAATGGCCAAGACGTGGTTGACGTATGTAGACGTTCCGGTGGTTGGTGCATATAATTTGCATGCACTTGACAGGCGTGACATCCTCGGGCGTATTCGATCGCGTCACGTACCATTGTTGGCCAAAAATATCCCATTCTCCTGATGCGATCATACAGTTTGGGACTAGGCTGATGCGCACCGCATTCTCCTTCGTATGCTTCCTTAAGAACCTCTTCTGCTTCTTCGTTCGAAAGGCATCGGAGTAGCAAATCATCATACCCTCGACGGTATAATGTACGGGTCTCGGTATTATAGAAGAACCTTGGTGCTCTTCAGCGGATTGATTCCCTTTCTTTTACATCCTCTGGCAGAATACCATATTAGACGTAGTCAATGATGGGAAAATGCCAATCTCGGGACTCAGACCCGATTTGAGTTGAGTTCACCTCCTTGGCGTTTATGTTTCTGTCATCTTCCTCTTCGATATCCATATTGTATATGGGTATGCAGAGTTGATGTGATCTTACAGTGACTAGCAGTTCAGTTTCGGGCGGCTGCGCAAGTGATACTGCTAGTGCTGCCAGTGCATCCGCATAAGCGTTCTGGAGACGAGGGATGTATTCAATAAAGAATTCTTCAAAAGAATCTGCCATTTTGACGGCCTCCTGGTGGTATGGGATCAGGTCTTGGTTCCTGACTTCATACTCTCCACGGACTTAGTTGACTATCAATTGAGAATCCCCAAAAGCTTCGAGATATTCGACCCCCAGCTCCTTGGCGAAACTGAGTCCAATGAGGAGCGCGTTGTACTCGGCTACGTTATTGGAGCATGGACCAGCCAGCGAATAAGCCCGAGGCATCACATGCTTCCCCGGGGAAACTAAGACAACTCCAACTCCGGAGGACCGGAGGAGACTTTAGAACATCCAGGGGTTATTGCCACATTAGCTGCTCTTGAAGCACCATCGAAGTACAATTGCCATACTTGTTGATGCGACGTGGTGTTAACCTCGTGGGTTTCATCCGACAAATCATCATATACTTCTGCCGTATCCGTTGTCGGGCTTGCCGCCAAAAGATCACAAATCGCTTGTCCTTTGACCGACTTCTGTTGTTTGAAGTGCAAATCATACTGGGACAAGAGAAGGGCCCATTTCGCTAACCGCCAATTCATCGAACCCGGTTGTGTCATAAATACCCGTACTGGGTTAACGTTAGAGATAACGTAAATCGTCTGTCCGACCAAGTAATGCCGCATCTTTTATACTACGAATACCAATGCGAGGCATTCTTTCTCAATCATCGGATATCAGGACTCGGCGCCTACCAAAGTCCGACTTAGGTAATAAACTGCCTGTTCGTGACCATTATCATCGTCTTGTGCTAATAAAGCACTTATCGAATGGTTCATCGCCTTGATGTAAATCAAGAATGGTTTACCTGATTTTGGTGCGACAAGAACAGGAGGGTTCGTCAAATATGTCTTGATATCTTCGAGTACTTTTTGGCAGGCGTCGTCCTAAATAAATGACACACCTTTCTTGTTTAGCTTAGAGAATGGCTGGCACTTCCCAGAAAGATTTGAGATGAACCGCCGGATGTAAGCTAAACACCCTTGCAATCCTCTGAGTTCTCTTAGATTTCTCGGGGGTTGCAATTCATGTATCGCCTTCACCTTGTCAGGATCAATGTGTATACCTTTAGTGGTGACGACGAATCCAAGGAATTTTTCGCTAGACATTCCAAGGAAGGATTTAGTGGGGTTCATCTTCAATTGATGACTCCGCCTGAGATCGAACATCGTCTTCAAGTCCTTGATGTGGTCTTCTTTGTTGTGGCTTTTTACAACCAAATCGTCAACGTAGCACTCGACCGTCTTCCTAAGGTGCTTTTGGAAAATCTTAGTCATTGCTCGCTGGTATGTGGCGCCTGCATTCTTTAGACCGAAAGGCATCACCGTGTAGCAAAAGACACCGAGGGGTGTTCTGAACGCTGTATGCTTCTCGTCATCTGGATGCATCTTGATTAGGTTATATCCTGAAAAGCCATCCATAAAAGACATTCTCTCAAATCCGCACGTATTGTCGATGATGATGTCCGTGATTGGGAGAGGAAAGCGTCTTTTGGACATGCCGCATTCAGGTCCCTGAAGTCGATGCAAATCCTGATTTTACCGTTCTTCTTCATGACTGGAACGATATTGACTAGCCAGTCTGGATGCTGCTCCTCTCGGATAAATCCTGAATCGATCAATTTCTTAACCTCTGCCTCGATGGATTCCATAATCTGCGGACGAAACCGTCTCTGCTGTTGTTTGATAGGTTTGGCATCCGACTTGATATCGAGGCGATGCATTGCCACATTGGGGTCGAGCCCTGGCATGTCTTCATAGTTCCAAGCGAAGACGTTAATGTATTCCCTGATAAGAGCAATTAATTCCTCCTTCTCATTTGGGGGAAGACTATCGCTGATGAATATGGGCTTTGGGTTGGCCTCATCGCCCATGTTAATTTGGACTATTTTGTCTTCAGTGGGGGGTTCCCTCTGTTCAAACCTATCGCCGTACTGCATGTTCAGGTGATGAACCCATGGGTCTTCCCACGTTGGCATTTGATCATCGTCGTCCATTGTGGATGGATCAGCTGTAGTCATGTTCGATATTAGGGTTTTAAATACTTCCCCCAAACTTGTATCGGAGTCCCATTCCGAGGAATCTGACGAGTACCCATCCTTGTATTGCTTAGACGGTTGGTCATTGATTAACCAGCAACACTCGTCTTCTGAAGAAGAGACATACCCTAATCCTCGTCTGAATTTATAATAATCATCCGGTTTCCCTTTTGGTACATATGCTGCTTTGGCTGGAATACGGGAACCTCGATCGAAGTATAAACCTTCTCCGAGTGTGAAATTATATCCCTGTTTTTCCATGAGCTTGCACGCTTCCGGACTATACTTAGATAAATATCGACCAGGTTTGTCATCATCCTCATCTTCCCTTAAGAAATGATCAGGTAATGGAAAACTCTCTCCTTTACCGTAAACCACTTCTTTTTCGCCTCCTATTTTGGCAGGAACAACCAGGGTTGTTCCGAAAGAATGCTGGAGGTGTTTCTTTGTTACATAAGACGATCGGAGTGGCGTATATAAATCAGGATTATTGTATAATCCCTTTATCACTTCATCAAGAGACAGTGAGTACTCTAAATCATCATTTATTTCATTATCGACAAGTTGCCAGTTACAACTGCCATCTGACGATTGTTCATCATCAAGATTGATTACAAAGGGTATAATGTCATTGAAAACAAAACCTCCATTGTAATCGAATCCGGCTTCGGAATCAGCTTCTTCTCCGCTGTCCGTGCCCTAGGCCGATGGTTCAGTATCGGATTCGTTACCATAAAGGAGAGAATCAGTGAAATAATTCTCAAACCCTTTAAATGGTTGCTTATCCGTGACCACCGTCCTAACCCTACCATCAGTGTCGATATATTTCAGACACTGATGTAGAGTGGAGGGAACTATAACGTTACTATAGATCCAAGGCCGACCCAGTAGTAAGTTATATGATGTCTCAGCATCGATTACATAACATGTGACCTCCGTCTTCAGATCACCCATTTGACATTTTATCCGGATCTTTCCCAAAGGCCTTGACCCGCTGGTGTTGAATCCGTAGATAACAGTGCCTGTGGACGCTAATTTACTGACCGGAATGCCAAGGCTATGCATCAAGCGAATCGGCATAATACTCACAGCGGAACCCGGATCCACTTGGATTCGGTTGACTTCGCTGGAGCCAATGTACCCGATGAAATATAAGGGTCGATCATGGTTCGAATTCTTCGTCTGCATATCCTCTTTGGTGAAGGTAATGCAGGGAAGGTTCTTAGCCGCTATATTACAGTGTTGAATTAACGGTTCTGGTTCTTCCGGCACCGGCTTGATCCGAGTAAGGAATGCTTCTGAATCGGCCAAGGCTTCTTGTAGGGCTTCCCTGGTCTCTTTAGACAACCGCAGCAACTCATACAATGTTATCCGCGCTGGAATATTAGCTAGTTGAGCCATGATGTCGAAGATGCGCAGAGTGTTCGAGCTCTCCGGTTTATCCCTTCCAATCGGACGATTAAAACGAGGCTGCTTCAGATTCTGAACCTCCTGGGGTCTCTTTTCTTTCTGTTTATCCACCGGCTGTCGTCGAGCATCTTCAACCAGTTTAGGAACTGCAATCACCCCCAGCTCTGTGAGAGTTTTGGCTTGTCCCTATTTAGTCACCCCCTGCTCAGCTAACTGATCACTAGGTGAAGGATATTTGAAGTGGTACTGATTTTCGCTTCTGGTGGCAAAGACTTCTTGTTCTTCTTCGGAGAGCGGGAAGGTAGGAGCTTCATCACCATCCTCTTCGAAGATTACAGAAGTAGCATTGCAGGACTTGCCTTTACCCTTCTTGGTCGAGGAAGTCGCCCACTGATCACCTTCAATAAGATCCGGATGAACCCAGAGGATTTCACCGTTTGGGGCTGTGTGTGGCACAAGTCCCTTTTGGCGCTGTCCATATGGGTCATCATTCACCGTCTTCATTCCTACTTTGGTGACGCGTTTTGGCTCGAACCATGTTGTGGGCACCGATCCGAAGCTGATTGATACTGCATTTGCTCCTACGTTCTTGGACGGCTTCGGGGTTATGACGCCCGCATCAATTAACGCCTGAATCTTATCTTTGAGGTGGTAGCATGACCTCGTAGGGTGATGGACCACTCTATGGTACGCGCAGTACTTCGGATCCGTCACTTTGCTGGCCTTTTCTTGATCTACGATCGCCGGCAGCTGGATTTTGTTATTCTCCAACAGGTACATGAAGATGCCGGGAACTTCATCATCTTTGAAGGAGTAAACTTTGGGAAACCTTGGCTCCGAAGGTTTCTGCTTCTGAGGCCGTTGTTGTCGCTGCTGCTGTTGCTGAGGTTGCAATTGGAAAGTTTGGTTAGCATCAACTGCATTAGCATGTGCCTTACCTTTCCCCCTTGGGTTGAAATTCTGCGTTGGAGCATTCGCCGCTTGCTGGCCTCTCTCCGCCTTCTTCCTTCTGAGGAATCGCTCGGCTTGCTCCCCTCGGACCTTCAGATCCTTCCATGTTTTGGATGGTGCTATCCTCATTGCTTCCAACACGTCCAATGAAAGATTGTTATGGCAGGTCTGGAGAATGAACTCCTCAGTGATCGGGTCCCGGCAATTCATCGCCTTGTTCCGGAACCTTTTGACGAAGGTGTCGACTAACTCCCCGTCTTTCTGTTTCTCATCCAGCAACAATCCGATAGATATCTCAGTGTCGTCGTCGAAGAAATTAGAGAGGAACTTAGTCTCCATATCGTCCCAGCTATTCACGCTACCTGGCTTGAGGCGGCGATACCAATCGAAGGCGGCTCCGCGAAGAGTACCAACGAAGGACCGTACCATCAGAGGTTCGTTACCAGAGATAACCCCCAGATGTGATTTGAAGTAAATCAAATGCTGGGTGGGTGAACCCTTCCCATCAAACGGCGTGAAGTTAATTAAATTGAACTTCGTCGGATATGGGATTGATTCCCATTCTCTTGGGTATGGACAAGGAATGCCCGTTTTCTTCACCTCTTGAGCAGAAATCAACGTATTGATCTTGCTCTCGAGGTTTTTGATCTTCAAACTTTCACCTGTGTTTTCGTTAGCACGATTCTGAGGTGGAAACGTGGCGTTGTGACTAGCATTCTCATTACCACCCCCTGCATTGACGGGAGGATTATTGGCATTGCGAGTTTCATCCGTATCCGTGTGCTCATCTTCCTGAATAACCTGGCTACGGCGGCTTGGTTCGCCTTGCTGGTTCGTCAGTGCCTGGATTTGTTGCTCATGCATTTCTCTCATATTCTGCATGGCCATCTGTATTTCGAACCTGAAGCTCTCCTGTTGTTTGGCCATGGCTTCTTCGAGCATCTTGGCCACTTGTTCCGCGCTTATCATGAATGACTCGCGGGGTTGTCCTTCGCTGGATACGGTATTGTCAGATGCAACTGCCGAGCCGGCATCTGATTCTTCATCTCCTGAAGGTAATCTTGTCCGAACCCTACCATATGTTGCACGAATGATAGCTCCGGACTGTAGACGAGTTACACGTCGGGGCACCTCTGGAATCGCCTCGGGATTGTCCTGAGCCGATGTTCCCTTGCTGGTCATATTGGTGGTGACCCTCGGAAATTCTCCATCATCGACCACCGTTCTTCTTCGTCGGAAACGCCTATGTCTTGGTTTTGGCGTTTCGGTACTAAGCCTTTCGAAAATTGAAACTCTTTCGGGGACTGCCTTAATGCAGTTGCACTCAGATAATACCGCCCGGATGAGTTTGGAACAGGGGCATTGAGTTTCTAGCCTTCGAAGACTTCTCTTTCTGGCTTTGCTCGTACCCCCAACACGATAGTACAACTCGTCAGTTTGAAGGTCGGAGTAACCTATCGTGTGTTGGCACGATTTCTCAAGTATAACGTCATCGTCATCAGACGATAATGTTTCCTTCTGAGGGCGAACTGCCTTCTTCGGGCTTTCAAGAGTCACACGCCTCGAAACATGCCTTTGTGGGCGTGAATCCTCAGCGGGCTCCTGGACTTCAATGCGCAGAGTAGTGCGCTTAGTTGCCCTGACCTCTTTGTCATGTTGAGGGTTGCGGTGACCCCCAGCATGTTGAATCGTTCGGGGCTTCTTTATTGGACCCAAACGTTCTTGGACTGGAGCTTTGCTTCGCTTCTCGGGAAGTGGACCGAGGTGCTCCAAGACTGACTTCCTTCTTTGGGATGGTCCTGCGGGATCTCCCGGAGCAGTTGTGAAAATCATCAGCGATTTGGGTTGGTTCGCCGGAGGTTGAACTTTTGAAGGCTGCAGTTGTCGCTCCTTAGTCTGAATCGCCGCTTCAGACTTCGGCCTCCAAACTTTGCGAGTTGGTGGCGGTTTCTTGGCCACTTCTTTCTGCAGCTTTCTATAGGCTTCTTCGACTTGAGCCCGTGCCTACGCTGATAGCGCGTGGCGCTTGCGAATGCACTCCTCCAGCGTCGAACGATTCCGTTTGACACAGACCCATTCGTTCATTGGCGGCTTGGAAAAGCTACCATTCATCAGTTGCTGTGGCTGTTTGCCTCTTCCGTTCTTCAGATCCGCCTTGTAGCGGACTCCGTCTACGGATTCCATCGCCTTCGCGTACTGTCATGCCAAGCGCTGACGTTGCCTTTGACGGGCTCTTTTCGAGAGAGTCACCACGCCCTCTGCGGCGGAAGAGTTGGCCAGAGCAGATCTGACCTGGTTGGAAGTTGGGGGAATCTCACCCGATGCGACTTTGGCATCAAACGGGGCGAGATCTTCGTTGGTGTTTTCTACATCTTCATACCAACGAGCTTTTCTCCTGGAGCAGAACTTCTTAGACTTGCGGGGGGAGGTAGATCCGGACGAGGACGACAGGTACTCCTCGAACTTCTGCTGGTCGAATTCATACTCGACCTCCTCCACGACCGGGATTGAAATCTGCGGCTGCGACGCTTCGATCTCGGCAGCAAGATCGTCGGCTCCCACTGTGATCGCCAGATTGTTCGCGGGAAAAATCGTATTCTTCATTGATTCCATTGCTATCTTA
>BQKN01065621.1:0-16870 GCA_022839385.1 Asparagus kiusianus | reverse complement strand
TGAAGTTTTAATGAAATCAGTAATGAAGGCAACTTTCGACGAAAACAAGCTGGCGACCACAGTGGGAGCCAACGATCTCGCCGCCGAGATCGTCGTGACGCAACCGGCCTTCAAGATCCGGGTGAATGAAGAGATCGAATACGAATTCGATCAGAAGAAGTATGAAGAGTACCTCTCATCCTCCTCCTCCAGATCCGCCTCCCCGAACCGGCGCAAGAAGACATCCTCTTCCAAGAATGTTCGTGGGACGTCCAGCTCCAAGACCCAAGAGCCCGTTGCCGCCGCTGCCTTCGCACCACGCAACAACCCCGAGCCGTTCAACGTGGTCAAAGCAGCAAATCCGGCTCTCCCATCAACCTCAAAGGCGATGGATGATGCAACTCCAGCCCCGTCAAAGAGGGCGCTCCAGAGACGTCGTCAACGCCTCGCCCAACAACTCGCCAAGGCCAAGGAGTCAAAAGATGGAGTGCGATATGCAGAGGACTTGAAGTCGAGGCAGCGACAAGGGCAACGGCAAGCAATCAACCTCCCCTCCAAATCAGAAGCGAATGAGTGGATCCGCGTCAAGAGGAACCGCTCCACGCTCGAGGAGCGAATCAAGAAGCGTCGTGCTTTACTTGCGCATGCCCGGCTCCTCCTAAAGAAGGCGGAGGAAATGCAGAAAGAAGAGACTGTCAAAAAGCCATCCACAAGCAAGGTGGTTTGGTTGCCAAAGCTAAGGTCAGCCCCTCCAACAAAGATGGGTGGAATTGTCTCCCAAGACTCTCCAAAATCAGCGCCTCAAACACAAGTGGGTGGAGCCGCTGCCCGAACATCTTCAAAACCAGATCCGGCGCCTTCAACGGAGCCAGGTAAAAATAGGGACCCTTCAACATCCAAAGTTTCCTCGAAAGGTCGCCTCGGCCCTCTACCAGAGAATCGAGGAAGAATACCTATTAAGGAAAGACTGGGGCCATTGAAGGGTCCCCAAGTTGTAAATCTAGCTGGGGGTCAAACCAGTCTCCCCAAGAAAATTGACAAAGGGAAATCCCCTATCACCGACCGCATCGGATTGCGAGTCGAATTAAAAGAGCCCGTTCAGTTTATACACTCGCAAAAGCGTAAAATTGAACGGGCCACTCTTGAAAAATCAAACAAGGCATCTCATCCCCGAAGGGAGACACACTCATCTGAGGATGAGAGTGTTATATCAGGGAACACATACTAACATTCTGTAGGTTGCTCCAGCTACAAAGCTGATGAGTTGTACTACAGGGCTGGGGGTATGGAAAATCCCCGAAAAAGATGTATGCAGGATATGGAGCCCCGATGCCCGTGTGCAAACATCATTAAGGCGGTGCTGTCCGAGTGTTGTTGTAGCGGTCCTCCAAGAAGAATTTCGGTGTTCGAAAGACTCTCCAAGCCGAGGCGTTTCCACAAGAAGAAACTGCCCCGCCAGGAAGACGAATATCCAAGAGTGTCGGTTAACATGACCGGCAAGGGAAATTCAATACATCCCTTCAGCATAGAGCAGCTTGCCGAAATATCCCGGTGTATGACACGGTTGCGGTCCGGAACCAGCGGCCAAAAGAATTACCAAAGGGTACCAATTAGGCTCTCCTTAGAAGAAGAAGAGTCAGAGGCTGATTCGGACTCTTGCTCGGCGGTGGCATCCGATGACACGACCTCGAGTGCGGGCCAACCTTACGAATCGCTCATGATCAGTGCTGAACAAGTGTCCAAGATACTTGAAGAAGCCCTGGCCAAGCAGAAGGAGAGCTTCAAATTCGAAATGGAGATGACCCTGCAGCGAATGAGGGAGATGCACGACCAACAAATTGCGACGCTGACGGTCCACCAAGGAGAACCAAATCGACGCGATCCAGAAGAAAATGAACGGGAAGCGGATAATATCAATATCCCTCCTGTCAACACCGACAATGGGGGTGGTCCCGCAGAAGATAATGCCAAAGAGGACCACACCACCTCTCCCAAAAGCCACTCAAAGGCCGAGACAAGCGATGACAGGAAGATGAAGGACCTGGAGAGCAAAATCAACGCATTGATGAGTGCTCGAGAGGTAAAAAGATCCGGTATACCCTGCCCATACCCAAGGGAGTGGGAATCGATCCCATATCCGGCAAAGTTTAATCTAATTAACTTTACGCCGTTTGATGGGAAGGGTTCCCCTACCCAACATTTAATCTATTTCAAGTCTCATTTAGGAATTATTTCCGGAAATGAGCCCCTCATGGTGCGGTCATTCGTCGGCACTCTTCGCGGAGCTGCCTTCGATTGGTATCGTCGTCTCAAGCCCGGGAGTATCAACGGCTGGGATGACATGGAGGACATGTTTCTAATAAATTTCTTTGATGATGACACCGAGGTTTCAATCGGCACGCTGTTCGACGAAAAACAAAAGAACGGCGAGACGGTTGAAAACTTCGTGAAAAGATTCCGGAACAAAGCTATGAATTGCAGGGATCCGGTCAGCGAGGACTTCATCCTCACAACAACTTGACGCTCGACATCCTTGAAGCCATGAGAATGGCGCCGTCCAAAACCTGGAAGGATTTGAAGATGCGGGGAGAGCGAGCCGAGCGATTCCTCAAGAGAAAAAAGGCGGAGAGAGGGCAAATACCCAATAATGCCCCGCAACCAAATTTTACCCCCAAGGGTAAAGGGAAGGCGCATGCAAATGCGGTGGTCGCAAATCAAGTCTTTGAGGTGCAAGCACAGCCACAACAGCCGCAACAACCACAGCAGCCGCAACAGCAACAACAGAGGGCGCCTCAACAACCCAGGTGGCAACAACAGCCCTAGAAGCAAAAGGTTGGGGAGCCGAGGTTCCCAAAGGTTTACTCATTCAAAGAGGATGAAATCCCCGGTATCTTCAAGTACTTGGTCGAGAACAACAAGATCAAATTGCCTCCGATCCAGGATCAAGAAGATGCTAAGAGGGTCAACGATCCGAAATACTGCGCATTCCACCGAGCGGTGCACCATCCTACCAAGGTATGCTACGCTCTCAAAGATAAGATCCAGGCCCTAATCGATGTTGGGGTTATCACTATGAAGCAGCCCAAAGAGAAGAAGGTGGGTGCAAACACCGTATCCATTAGCTTTGGATCTGTTCCCTCGAGTTGGTTCCAACACGGGTCGGTGATCAAAGCGGCGGTGAAGACGGTGAATGATGATCCGCACCAACAGCGTCAGAAAGGGCTTGTGCCACACACAGCCCCAAATGGCGAGATCTTGTGGGTTCATCCAGACTTGATCACAGATGAACAGTGGGCCGGGACCTCTTCCACAAAGAACAAGAAGAAGTCGAAGAGGAAGGGCAAATCCTGTTGCGGGGCCTCGGCTATACCAGGGGTGGATGACGACAAAATTCCAACCTTCCCGCTTTCTGAGGACGAGCAAGAAGCTTTCGCAACCCGAAGCGGGAACGAGTATCATTTCAAGTATCCGGATGCTACCGAGCAGTTGGGTACCAAAACCCCACCTTCCAAGACGCTGGCAGAACTGGGGATTTCAGCAATTCCCCCAACACCTGCGGTGGCTACGGAGAGAATCCCGCAGAAGGATAAGGGAAAAGAGCCTCTACGTCAAGAAGTTTAGAACCCGAGGCAGTCTCGATTCAATCATCCAATTGGGCGAGACAAACCGGGGAATACAAGCTCTCCACCTCATTTCGACATCATGGCGCAATTGGCCAACATCCCGGCCAGGATAACTCTATACGAGTTGCTGCGGTTGTCGAAGGATACACGGAAAGCACTACAAGAAGCCTTGGGTGATTCCGAAGCCTTCTTGACTCGGATCAAGCCATCTTCCGAAGAACCAGAATCATCAGCCCAACAATGCAATCTGGCGGCGCATCACTTCCCCTGCATCTCTTTCACCAAAGAAGACATGCAGACGAAGAATTCAAAGCATGATAGGCCGTTGTACTTCACCGGGCATATTGGCTCCAGCGTTGTCAACCGGATCCAAGTCGATCCGGGTTCCGCTGTTAGCATCATGCCATTCCGATTGATGCATCATCTCGGAATCCCGACTAGCAAATTAGCGTCCACTGGCATGACGATTTACGGATTCAACACCAGCGGGTCCAAACCCTTGGGGAAGATCCGAATCAAATGCCAGATTGGGGATTTGAAGTCGGAAGTAACATGCTATGTGATTGACGCGGAAACTTCCTATAATTTACTGTTGGGTCGACCTTGGATCCACGGTAACCTTATAGTCCCGTCAACTCTACATCAGTGCTTTAAATATGTGGGCACAGATAATGAAGTCAAGACGGTGGTCGCGGATAAGCAACCGTTTAAGGGATTGGAGAATTACTTCACCGATTCCCTTTTATACGGCGCTGAATCCGATACTGAACCATCGGCCTAAGGAACGGACAGCGGTGATGAAGCTGATACCAAACCAGGGCTTGATTACGATGGCGGTTTTGTTCTAAACGACATTGTACCCATTGTAATCAATCTTGACGATGATGAATCATCGGAAGATAGTTGTAATTGGCAACTTGCCGAAGAACTATCAATAAACGATGATTTAGAGTACTCGACGGGTCTCGATGATATCACCAACGAACTCTATGCTAACCCTGATTTATATATGCCTCTTCAATCATTTTGTTTGACGAAGAAGCAGGTACACGACCCTTGCGGAACGACGCTCATCATCCCCGCAGGGATTGGGGGTGGAAAGGAGGTCGTCTACGGCAAAGGAAGAGCATCTCCGATACCCGACCACTTCATAGAAGAGGAAGACGACGATGATAAACCGGCCCGTCATCTGTCCAGATACGATGCGAAAGCGCGCAACATGATGGAAAGGCACGGGTATGACTTCAAGCTCGGGGAGGGCCTTTTCTTTGGTCGAGGTCCACGGGTTCCACCCCGGATGGCCTATGTACCGAAGGGAAAACCCGATGATTATTATCGCCACAAAAGAGGTCTAGGCTATGTCTCATCGGATGATGAGTGTGGATGGCAAGTCATCGACCAAATTGCTAACAAGACTAGGAAGGGATATTCTTCCGACTCTTCAGGATGGGATTCTGACGCTAGTCTTGGTGAGGTGTTTAAGAAGCTAATGTCGAACATGGTCACGGTCGATCCAACGACAATGGAAGGAGATGATGAGATGCCGACATGGGAAGACCCGTGGGTTCATCACTTAAGCATGCAGTATGGCGATCGGTTCGAGCAAAGAGAGCCTCCTACCGAAGACCAAGTCGTTCAGGTGAATATGGGAACCGAGGAGAATCCAAAGCCGATATTCATTAGCGACAGCCTCTTACCTGAAGAGAAGGAGGAGTTAATTTCTCTTATTCGGGAGTACATCGACGTGTTCGCCTGGAATTATGAAGACATGCCAGGTCTCGATCCAAACGTAGCGGTGCATCGTCTCAACATTAAGCCGGATGTCAAACCAGTCAAACAATAACAACGACGGTTTCGTCCGCAAATGATGGAAGCGATCGAGGCTGAGGTTAAAAAGCTTGTCGACTCAGGATTCATCCGAGAAGAGCAACATCCGGAATGGCTTGCCAATATCGTCCCGGTTCTTAAGAAGAACGGGAAGATCCGGATATGCATCGACTTCAGGGACCTCAATACTGCTTGCCCAAAAGATGACTTTCCTCTCCCCATCACGGATGTTATCATCGACAACACGTGCGGGTTCGAGAGGATGTCCTTTATGGATGGTTTCTCTGGTTATAACCAGATAAAGATGCATCCAGATGATGAGAAGCACACCGCATTTAGAACGCCTCTTGGCGTATTCTGCTACACAGTCATGCCCTTCGGCTTGAAGAATGCAGGTGCTACGTATCAGCGAGCCATGTCGAGGATCTTTCAGGAGCATCTCCGAAAGACCGTCGAATGTTACGTGGATGATCTGGTCGTAAAAAGTCGTGATAAGAAAGATCACATCAAAGACTTGAAGCCCATGTTCGACCTGATGCGGGCCCACAAGTTGAAGATGAACCCTACCAAGTCTTTCCTCGGAATGTCCAGTGGTAAATTCTTGGGATTCGTCGTCACCACCAAAGGTATTCACATTGATCCGGATAAAGTGAAGGCGATCAATGAATTGCAACCTCCGAGGAACCTCAAAGAGCTCAGAGGACTGCAAGGGCGATTGGCTTATATCCGTCGGTTTATCTCGAACCTCTCGGGGAAATGCCAACCGTTCTCCAGGCTCATAAAGAAGGGCGTGTCATTCGTATGGGACGATGCTTGTCAGAAGGCATTCGAGAGTATTAAAGAATATCTCTCGAAGCCTCCCGTACTCGTTGCACCGAAATCGGGCAAACCGTTCTTGATTTATGTCAAGGCGACGAGCCACTCATTAAGTGCATTGCTTGCACAAGATGACGATAACGGTCACGAGCAAGCAGTATATTACTTAAGCCGAACCATGGTAGGCGCTGAATCTCGATATCCTATGATTGAGAGAGAATGCCTCGCCTTAGTGTTCGCCATCCAGAAAATGCGGCATTACTTGGTTGGACAAACCATCTATGTCATCTCCAAAGTTAACCCGGTCCGAGTGTTCATAACTCAACCGGCTTCCATGAGCTGGCGATTAGCGAAGTGGGCTTTACTCTTGTCCCAATACGATCTGCACTTCAAACAGCAGAAGTCAGTAAAAGGACAGGCCATCTGTGATCTCTTGGCAGCTAATCCAACTACGGACGTCGCTGAGGTATATGACGATTTACCTGATGAAACCCACGAAGTCAACGCAACATCGCATCAACAAGTGTGGCGTTTGTACTTCGATGGTGCTTCACGGGCAGCTAATGTCACAAGTACTCCTGGATGTTCTAAGGTCTCCTCCGGAGTTGGAGTTGTCTTAGTTTCCCCGGGGAAACATGTGATGCCTCGAGCCTACTCATTAACTGAGCCATGCTCGAATAACGTAGCAGAGTATAACGCACTGATTATAGGACTCAATTTCACCAAAGAGCTGGGGGTTGAGTATCTCGAAGCCTTCGGTGATTCTCAACTGATAGTCAAACAAGTTCAAGGGGAGTATGAAGTTCGAAGTCAGGATCTAATCCCGTACCACGAGATGGCAGTGGAGCTAGCGGAGTCGTTTGAAGGGTTCTTCATCGAGCACGTTCCGCGGTTACAGAACACCTACGCAGATGCATTAGCAGCTTTAGCCGTATCTCTAGCACAGCCACCCGGGACAGAACAATTTGTCACGGTAAGAACCCACCAACTCTTAGTGCCACTTTACGATGAAAATGGCAGGGAGGAAGAAGCCCAAGAGGTGCACATAACTCAGGCTGAGTTCGAACCTCGTGATTGGCGTTTCCCCATCATCGACTACGTCTTGCATGGAATCTTGCCAGAAGACGTGAAGGAGAGAGAGTCAATCAGACGAAGAGCTCCAAGATTCTACTATAACACGGAGAATCGAACGCTATACCGCAGGGGGTATGATGGCATGCTGCTGCGTTGCTTATCGACCAAAGAAGCTGAAGAAGTGCTTAAAGAGGCACATGAAGGAGAGTGCGGTGCGCACCAACCTGGTCCCAAGCTTTATGATCGCATCAGGAGAATGGGATACTTTTGGCCCTTCATGATGCATGAGGCAATCGTATACGCCCGGAAGTGTCACGCGTGTCAGGTACACACGAATTACATGCACCAACCTCCGGAACATCTGCATCCTTCGGTTACATCATGGCCATTTGAGACTTGGGGAATGGACATTGTTGGTCCTATAAATCCCCCTTCGGTTAAAGGCGATCGGTTCATCCTGGCGATCACTGATTACTTCTCCAAATGGGCTGAAGCAGTTCCACTCAGAGAAGTTAAGACGAGCAACGTCATTGCATTCATCAAGCACCATATCATCTACAGGCATGGTGTTCCAAGACGAATCATACACGACAATGGTCCTTAATTTATCAGCAACGCCTTCATAAGATTCTGCGAAAAGTTCAAAATTCAGGACATCTCGTCAACAGCCTATAATCCCACAGCAAACGGATTAGCCGAAGCCTTCAACAAGACTATCATAAAGCTCTTGTCAAAGCTTGTGAAAAATAACAAGCGAGATTGGGATGATAAGCTCGGTGCAGCTCTATGGGCCTATCGTACCACAGTACGTACACCAACCGGCGCGACCCCGTATTCATTGGTATACGGATGTGAAGCCGTTCTCCCTTTGGAAATCCAAATTCCATCTCTTCGGATCGCTCTTGCGACCCAGATGACGACCGAAGAACAACATCAGAAACGCCTCGAAGAACTCGAAATGCTCGATGAAAAGCGCTTAGAAGCTCAGCAGCATATCGAGTTTTACCAAGCCAGAATTTCTCGAGCCTTCGACAAAAAGGTTCGACAAAGGAGTTTTAAGGAAGGGGACTTGGTCTTAACCGAGAAACGTCCTATGATCCTTAACTCCAAGAAGAAAGGCAAGTTCGAACCCAAATGGGAAGGGCCGTTCGT
Organism: Asparagus kiusianus; assembly: GCA_022839385.1. Classification (NCBI taxonomy): domain Eukaryota; kingdom Viridiplantae; phylum Streptophyta; class Magnoliopsida; order Asparagales; family Asparagaceae; genus Asparagus; species Asparagus kiusianus. The sequence goes on along the minus strand of BQKN01065621.1, from coordinate 8,399 downwards.
AGTAGAAACAGTTTACTCGAACGGCGCCTATCGTCTAGTCACCAAAGATGGTGACCGGCTCATGATGCCAATAAATGGCAAATTTCTGAAAAGATACTATCCTTAGTATCCTCAGAAGAATTGAGGTACCGGGAAGTTCCCGGAAGAATACCACATCAGGGTATTCTTAGGGATAACCCGGTCACTGATGAGCAAGAAATCAATATTCGAATTCCGAATATTCTTGTTTGTCAGAATCTAACTCTCACAAGCACTCTTTTACTGAGATGAGATCTAATCATTCAATGGATTAATCTTTCCTCACAAAACTTTCAGTGATGTTTGACTACTCATAGTCTCCACCACACAATTTCCCATTTGGTCAAACCTTACTACAGTTAGGACCAAAGCCAAATTCCCCTCTCGATTCGTCCAAAGAACGAGAGGTCCACAAATCGATCGATCAAACCCTTCTAAGGTTAGGGTCGTTCTCAAATTTCCCACTTGGTCAAACCTTACTACAGTTAGGACCACAACCAAAATCCCCTCTCGATTCCCTCAATAAACGAGAGGTCCACTTTCAATTCGAATAACCAAACCTTACGACAGTTAGGGTTATCCGAATCTTTTCGATTCTCGGAGTGGAGATCCCACTCCTAGTTTCACCTGTCGGATTCTGGGGGTGGAGATCCCACCCCGAGTTTCCTTTCCTGCTGAAGATAGAATATAAAATTCTTCCTCTTCAGAGTCAAATGACCAAACCTTACGACAGTTAGGGTCGTTTGAACCTTTCAATTCGATAATCAAACCTTACGACAGTTAGGATTATCCGAATCTTTTCAATTCTCGGAGTGGAGATCCCACTCCTAGTTTCACCTGTCGGATCCTGGGGGTGGAGATCCCACCTCGAGTTTCCTTTCCAACTGAAGATAGAATATAAAATTCTTCCTCTTCAGCAATGGGAGACAGAATATTAAATTCTTCCTCTCTCATTGAGCCTTCTTTCCAATTGAAGATAGAATATAAAATTCTTCCTCTTCAATGCCGGGAGATAGAATATAAAATTCTTCCTCTCCCCTTTCCCCGGTCTTTGCTTTTAGAAAAGACAGGGATGAAGTCAACGCCTAACACGCGTTGCCGGGTAGTCTTTCCCGTGAGAAAGACGAAGCCTACGATTCAAAATCGTAGCACTTTCCCCTGTCTTTGCTTTTAGAAAAGACAGAGATGAAGTCAACACTTAACACACGTTGCCGGGTAGTCTATTCCCGTAAGAAAGACGAAGCCTATGTATTCAACATCATAGCACTAAGTCTAAGAGAAGCAATTTTCTTAGCACAACGTTACATGCGGAACGGATTTAGATAATTCGCGTGCTAGCCCGATTCAAACGGTAATCGGTAAAGGCACGTCAAACCCGTTGAGGGCTGGGGGTTTGCCAAAAACCCCAAAGTCTATACCTAACACGTATAGCCGGTTTGAAATCTTTCACCGATTGAAAAAAGTTACCAGGGTATAAACCTGGGGAATTTTATCCCGAAGCCTAAGGAGGGATAAGTCTATACCTAACACGTATAGCCGGTTTAAAATCTTTCACCGATTGAAAAAAGTTACCAGGGTTTAAACCTGGGGAATTTTTCCCGAAGCCTAAGAAGGGATAAGTCATCGCCTGATACGCGGTGCGGGGTGCCCTTTTCCCTATAAAAAAATGGTGAAATCTATGAATTCAAAATCATAGCATCAAGGGCTGGGGGTGTACCAAAACATCTTGTGAAAAGAAGCAAATACGGAGTCTATAGTAGTAGATCAAGCCAAAAAGCATACAACAATAAGTTTGTTAGCCCGAAGGCAACTGACGGCTAAGAACGTGGGACTCCAAGCTAGAAAGCTTGTCTACGTAGCTTTGCTCAAGTTCCGCCTGCAGGTTAGCTCGGATAGAGTCTTCAGAACCGCTCAAGACCTCCGCGGCTTCACTTTGTAGCTTCATCAATCCCTCCTGTGTCGATCCCAGCTTATCAAGCGTCCACTCACGAGAACGCTCTAATGCAGCTAGGTCCTCGGTGATAAGAGCAGCAGACTCCTCGGCACGCCTTAAGGCATCCTTCAACTTAGCTATCTCTTCATGGCTGGAATCCAAGGAGCTGAGTAACTCGGCTTTACCGGCATCCTTCCTCGCTAGTGAAGCCATCAGCTGAGCCACAGAATGCTCACGTGATCGAAGCTCGCCGTCAATGGAAGATCTCAGGTCATGCCACTGCATCAGCCTATCCTCCACCTGGGAGGATATAAAAGAGGAAGCTCCACCAGCCTTCAGCTCCCTCAGCTCACGGATCTCTGATTCCAGAACAGCAAACTCAGCAATGAAGGAATCGGCCAATTCGGGATGTCCCTCTTCTCTCATCATCATCATGTGACGAGAAAAGGAACGTCTGAACTGGTCGAAACAGCATTCTTTGTGAAGGAGCTTCTCGATCATGCCGTTATAAAAAGCGGTGAAGAGGCTAAGGTCCATACGGAAAACATCTCTGTCTGGATCGGTGTCGGCCAAAAGGACGCGGACACGCTCATACAGAGAAGAGCGAGATCCTGCAAGCAGCGATATGGAAAATTAAGGGATTATACAAGACAGTCAGAAAACCCGAAGGAGAAATTCGAGGTATACCTATACCGGCAGAAGTCCCTTCGGGTTGGGATCCGACAGAATCCGAAGTGATGACAGGAGTGGTCATGGGGGGTGTATCAACCCTCGTGGGCAAATCAGTCGTACTGCTCGGTGGAGGTGGGAAAGCGCCCGAAGCTGTAGTAGCATCAGGTACAGCGCCTGGTCCTATAGTTACACTTCTTTATTAGCCAAAATGGGAATTTAGGCAAGTAAAGAAAAGTGAGATCGGATATGTACCTGCGAATGAATCATTCCCAAAGAGTGGTCTCGCAGTGCCCCCAGAAGTCTGTTCGGCCAACATATCGGCCAACAGTCCGGAGTCAGGTTTTGAGGAAACGGGTGCAGGGACATATTCCTGCTCTTCGAAGACTCCGTCCCCAACTGGCTTTTCCGTCGCAGCACCCGCAGCAGGGACGGAAGGATATGGACCGGTGGACTCAGCACCATCTACTGGCTCAAGGTCCACATTTAAGTCAATGCCTAGGGAGCCATCATGAAGAGCATCACACATTTCTTGCATGAAGCAATCCATGTGATCGGATCCAGGGAATACCGGATCTGGTGGGAGCTCACCCTCTTCAAAGATCCCTGGGACATAAAACATGATCAGGAGTCCTAAAGGTAAATCACTCCAAAGCAGTGAAAATATATTCGAAAGATGTTACCTTCCTCACCATCGGCAATGTCGCCTAAGTTCGCTCCACAAGAACGCTGGCTGACGGAGGGTTTGTGAGCAGTCTTCTTCCTCTTCGAAGTACCAACCCTCCTAGAACCAACAGGCTGGTCACACGTCTCAGCATGCGTGGGAGCTCGGGCGTTAAGCCCTGAGTTCGTATAACGAGAAGTGAGCAACTCATGATCATCAACTGTCCTACCTAAGGCGATAATGGTCAAGAAAGAAAATCAAGGGGACGTGACAAACCTGCATCAAGTGCTTCTTGGTCGGTGTCTATGCCCGCGTAGTCCTCCTCAAAAGTCCCATTGTAATCTTCGGGAAGAAGTTCTCCATCAGCATTGTCTGGAAGAGAAGATTGAGCGGGCCTCTTTCCCTGCTTCCGAGCAAGCTCAGCCTTGCGATCAGCCATCATAGCAGCATGCACCAAATACTCAGACTCTAACTCTGAAAGACTCTTTACACGTACGGAGTTATTAGCAGAGAGGAACCATTTGCAGCTAAGGAAATTGATCATTGGCTTGCGTTTATACGAAGGAAGGACGAACTGAGCCCCGGTGCAACCCACCATTGTCCATAACCATGCCCGTACGCCGTCAACGAGCCCTCCCTCAACATACAAACCACGGCTCGGATTCCCAACGTATAGTTGGTCATAGCCAAACTGACGAGCGAAGCGGCAAGGAAGGTAAGGCTCTATATGGCACCCGTTCTTTACCCGGAGGACTAGATACCCGACGCGGATATTCACCAGCCAGCGGAAGCAACCGACATTGAGAGTGGTCCGGTCAGTTCGGGGTTTCTCCACATCAGCCAGCACATCACCGTAACGGCCCGAGAAGTGGGGAAAGCACTTGAAGAACTCCCAGCTCCGACGGATTTGGAGTTCTTGTTGTACGTCATTAAACTTCTTCCCAATCCACCTACTCTTCTCCAATAGCTGTATGAAAGGAACGGGAGCATCAACAGCATTGGGCGCTGACATCAGGTTAGGGCGGTGAAGCACGAGCCACGCCATCAGATAAGCGTAAGGAAGCTCAACCTTAGGACAAAGAAGCTCGGTCGACGGCTTAGGACCCATTTGGGTAAAGCCGTTAACTACACCCCTAAGTCCGCAATGGATGCTGGCGACCATCGCTGGAAGCAGAGAAAGCTCCCTCCCATAAGCTAGTTGGACCGCAGGGAAGAGTACTTCGAGAGGTAGAGCATCGGAAGACTGATACGGGACAGCACACTTCTTCAGCCAAAGAGCAAGGTAGCCAGCTAATAGAGACCGAGGTCCGATGGACTTCTGTGCATGACAGAGGAATGAACGAAACTTAGTTCCAGCTGGAAAAGCACCCTCGGCACTAGCAGTGGTGTAAGAACGGGTCTCGTTCTTCTCCATCAACTCGTTAATAGCGGCAGGAGTCAAGATGTCTAACTCGTGTATGGGCTCCCCGGAATCATTCTCCAAGTTAGAGAACAGGTAAAGAGCAAACTGCTTCAGGCTTATCTTCCTCTTCGTCTTTGCTGGAGGAGAAGTCAAAAACAAGGAGGTATGATAGTGGCACGTGAGGTCCCAGAGGGTATCATACATGTCGGGAGTATCTTTCTTCAAACACTCCAACTGCTGGTTTGAAGGAAAGTACTCCTGATATGGGCAATCCCCCATTGGAAGGCCCGAAATATGGTGCATCTCATGTAGAGCCAATCCTAGCTCTCCGCTGCTGGTTAAGAAGGTGTTGCTATCAGGTACATATGTCTCTAGCAACGCCAAGAAGTGGCGACAGCTGACGGGGAGTCCATGCATAGTGGCTCGTATGGGCACATACAACCCACTGCTCTTCAAGTCCATCTCCCATCGCCCTAAGACGTAGCTGGTCAAGCGGGTCCACCACCCCTTAGCTAGTGAGGAAACCCAACCGTAGCATCTGTATTCTGGGTGAGGTAACCGTCTCCCGAGCTGAGCCAGACGATTCCTCACGGTGGGAGCAGCTACCGATACCTCGCCTGGAGGTGCGGTGTCAAGACCCATGATCCCGGGTCGAAGACCGCAAACAGAATGATACCCGGCGGAACCAGGACTATTATGGTGAGAAACATATCCGCACTGAACTTGGTTAGCAACATCGGTAAGAGGCCAGGACATCTGTCGCCCCACAGCCTGTCTCTCCAAGTGAGTAAAAGAACATTGGCGAGGAATAGAGGGGATGTACAAAAGAGCCCCTTCGTCCAGAGTCAACCAGTGTTCCTCAGCAAGGGTCAATGCAACGGGATCCTCAGCGTGATCTCCAAACAGGAAATCGGGCTTCTTTAAGGCCTCAGTAGAAATAGCATCTGCGGTAAGGGGAGCATCCGTGATTAGTTGGCGTAAACAATGACGCCCACCCTCTCGTATTAAGCGACGGAATTCGTCAGAACGATCGATGTCGAACTGAGGGAGTGGGTCAATGATCTGCCTGGTGGAAGCCAAAGAGAATACTTCTCTACTACAACCAGTAGGGGCATGGTGAGGGAGGCTACCCCCGGGAAACTCGACTGCAGCAAAGCATGAAAACGGAGTCAGTAAATCCGCGTCATAAAGGCGAGACGAGATTATTCGCAAGATAATCGGAGAGACGATTTCGAGTATCCTACACCGAGAGGACGGTGTGCGTGATAACACACACCGACCTGTAAGGTGTAAGACGACACGAGATCGCCCCGATATATCCGAAGACTTGAATTGGCTAAGCAAAACAAGTCTGAAACCTTAACCCCTGTGGGAGGGGTATCGGTTCTTCCTTCATGACCCGCGAAAGGTCAATTCGGGATACAGAAATGCGAATTCTCACCCCCGAAGAAAGAGGCCACTGGTGACGATGTCGCCGGAGCCTCCTCCTCGCTAGGCTGAGGGTGGGAGTGACTCCTGGAAGGTCGAAATCGACGAGAAGACATCGCAAGCCTGCAATAAAAGACAATACGTCAGGTACGATATACAAACACGAAATATTGAAAAGGGAAATTAAGCACTTAAACTAAAATCCTATGAATAAATAGGATTTCATAGTTAAAGTCTAATTAAACCTACAAATTTCGTGCGCGCGAAACGATAATCGTCGTTTCGCGGTGAATTTTGGTGAAATACCCGAAATACCCCCCGTGCTCAAGGCCAAATTCAGGTCAAGGACACGTGTGATTCGGGTCATGGTCATCATGTTTGATCATTTAAACACCCCGGTATCCCACAACTTTGTTTAAATTCTGCAAATAAACCCTGTTGCAGAACTTAGCCAATTTTGCATAAAAGCCCCTCCATGAACTTTTGGTTTTGCATTCACGTGCTTTACCAAAAAAAAAAATACGATCAGGGGTTTGGGGTTTAAACGTTGTGGATTTCAGTCCCAAATTTGCTGCCCTTTTGCAAATAAGCCCCTATAAACATTTATGGGCTGTTTTACAAATGACCCCCTCAAACAATTCTTTGATCCTCTTAAAGCACCCCATAATCTTTCATCAAATGGGTATGAAACCCTAATCCCGGATTTCAGTCCATCTTGACACAAGAACCCCCACGAAATTTCAGCCACATTTTACAAATGAACCCCTAAAAGTTTCGGCCATTACCCCTTTTGCACGAAACCCCCCGAAACTTTATGCAAGCACAATCCCTACCTATTGCAAGCATAAAAAATGCAATCTTTACAATAAAATAGGAGGATTGAGGAGGGGATCTTACCCAAATCAAGAGAGTTTCTTCCGAGCTCGGAAATGGAGGCCAAGACCCTCGTTTGGAAGAGGAGGCGATTCCGACAAATGGGTACCCACCAAAAATCCAAATCTCTCGAGGGATTGATGGGTTCTTCAATGGAGGAAGTGTGCTTGAGGAGGAAGAAGAAGAAAACCGAATAGGGGAGGGAGGGGCTCGGTTTTGAGGGGTCTTCTCTCTTGAAATTCAAAATAAAAGGGGGGGGGACCATGAGAACCAAAACAAAGGAAGGAAGAAGACAAAACCAAGGGAGGGACCGCGAAAAAAGCAAGACACCCCTAGGGGTGTCTCGGCTAAACCGAGACACCCCAAGGGTGTCTCGGCTTGACCGAGACACCCCAAGGGTGTCTCGGCCTTGCCGAGGCACCCCGGGGTGTTTCGCCCGGGTTTTCACCTCCCGCGCGATCTTTTGACCCCTCTGTGCGATAGTTTGACTCCCCGAACGATTTTTCCGATCCCCCGATTGTTTTGTGAAACACCGATTCTTCACCGACGGTTAAAAATACGGATGAATTCCACAAGACAATGCACAGCAGTTCCAAAACCCTAGGGTGGACGCTGGTCAACACGTAACCCTAGGTCAACGCCGGTCAGCGCGTTGCGTCAAAAGTCAACACGTGGCGACGAAAGTCAACGCGTGATGACAAAAGTCAACCCAAGCAGTTCCAAAACCCTAAGGTGGACGCCGGTCAACGCGTAACCTTAGGTCAACGCCGCACAGCACGTTGCGACAAAAGTCAACACGCGACGACGAAAGTCAACGCGTGACGACAAAAGTCAACCCATGCGGATTCAAAACCCTAAGGTGGACGCCGGTCAACGCGTAACCTTAGGTCAACGCCGGACAGCGCGTTGCGTCAAAAGTCAACACGTGGTGACGAAGGTCAACACATGAGGACGAAAGTCAACCCACGCGGTTCCAAAACCCTAAGGTGTACGCTGGTCAACGCGTAACCCTAGGTCAACGCCATTCAGCGCGTTGCAACAAAAAGCCAACCCCCAGTGATTCGAAATTCCAGGTCAACACGATGTGACAGGGATAGTAAGTTCAAAAGTCAACTCAATGACACGAGCTAAACTCAACTCATCAGCTGTAAACTCGAGACTCCAACGACGGCCAGGCGATAAACGTAGCGCCGAAACAACTTCGGTTATTCGACAAAGCACCGGATAAACCAAAGATCGAAGGAGCCAAGAGTTGAAGTAAACCACAGGTCCCTTAGGCCGACTGAAGGCTAGACCAATCATATCCAAAGTATTCCGGTCTCTTCTATAAAGGAAACGAGTCCGGAACACTTTGGAGGGGGTATCTGTAGGCATCAAAAATTGCCGTTAAGGTCCCCGCACACAGCTCAGTG
>BQKN01065619.1:0-14661 GCA_022839385.1 Asparagus kiusianus | reverse complement strand
CTTCGATAACGAAGGAAGAATCATAAGCCCCTCACGATTCAATCAGAGTCTGTGATTCGGTGGTCAACGAGCTAAAGCGTTCCCGGCACAGGCAAAGATCCCACAAAAGCAGTGATCCAAACAACGATCCTGCGTTTATTTTCTCAAGAGTTGTAATCTTCATTTTTGTTGTGTAAAAGAGTCTTATAAAAAGGCTGTTTTCTTTGAATTTATTGTAATCGACCGAAGATATAATGAATTCGACAACAAGATCAACTTTTGACGAAAACAAGTGGAGCGAGTCTTCTTGACGCGGACCCATTCATTTGTCTCCGCTTTAGAGGAGGAGTTAGTTGTTCGCCGTTGTTGCTCTTGGCGCTGTCTGGATTTTAGATCCTCATTGTAGTGGATCCCGTCCATCGATTCTGCGGCTTTGGCCAATTGTCATGCAAGGCGTTGTCGCCGTCTTTGGCGCGCCCTCTTCGACAAAGTTAGAGCAACTTCAGCAATCACCTTTGTGGCGGAAGGGAGATCTGGATCTGCAGCCTCGACCTCTTTGGATGCCGTCGGGATGTCACGGGGCACGGGTGCAGCAGCGGCGACGGGATCTTGGATCTTAGAGCCGAAGATCCCGCGAACGTCTTTGGAAGATGAGGTCTTCCTGCGCCTGTTTGGAGAGGCGGATCTGGAGGAGGAGGAAGAGAGGTACTCTTCAAACTTCTGCTGATCGAACTCATATTCGATCTCTTCATTCACCCGGATCTTGAATGCCGGTTGCGTCACGACAGCCTCGGCAGCGAGGCTGTTGGCTCCCACTGTGGTCGCCAGCTGGTTTTTATCAAAAGTTGCCTTCATCATTGATTTCATTAAAACTTCAAACGTTACAAATGAATTCAAATAACGAAAATAAAAATTATAACTTTCTTGAAAATAAACACAAGATCCGTTTATCGTCTCTTGCTTGCGTGTGTCTTTAGCCTGTGACGGGGACATCGATATCCGTGGACCACCTGGCAATCAGATCTGGTTCAGAGCTTCGTCGATCCGCGAGGAGATCTAGAAACTGAAGCGCCTATCTCGGAAAAAGCGAGATATTTGCTCTTCTTAGGATTACCGACGAGGGGTAATGCTAAGGAACGGATTCGGGTGATGTAGGTCTGATGAAGAACTCTCTTGTGTTGAAGTGCTCGATCACTCTTCACTCCGGCAGGGCTTCGCTAATTCTCCAAAAAATCCAGATCCCTAAAAAATGAGGCCTAAGGCTTCTATTTATAGGCATGAGGGATAATGGAGCGGTCAAAATGGACTACAGGGCGTAAATCTGCGTTGGGACACCCCTGGGGTGTCTTGGCTTAGCCAAGACACCCTTGGGGTGTCTCGGCTTGGCCGAGACACCCCTGGGGTGTTTCGACTTTTCCGAGACACCCCGGGTGTCCCAGTTCAGCCTGAGACGCTCCGTTGCGTGTTTGTTTGTTTTCGCCGTAACTTCTTCATCCGAACTCGGATTTGAGTGATTCCAAATGCGTTGGAAGCCTGACGAAGAGTTCTATTAGCTCCAATGGTTGGATTATTTGTAGAATGAACGAGACACGAAGGATGTTGTTCCTTTTGCAAACATCGCATGGCTCCCGATTAGCCCGTGCCTTCGCTATTCCGAAATTCTGTCAGCTCACGTAGTTCGCCGATTTATTTCAAGCGTTCACCGATGTCAATCGAACTCCTGTGAACCGGATAGTGACGTTCATTGTCGTTCCTTAACACTGAGCTGTTTGTGGAGACCTATAGGCAATTTTCGATGCTTACAGACTTATTCCTATCCACTTAAGTTGACATAAGCTTTTAACTATATATATATATATATATATATATATATATATATATATATATATATATATATGCTAGAGTTAATCCTACTTAATTACTCGTTATGTAGGGAATTTTTAGATCTCGCAAAAACCCCAAAAAAGCCACAAAACGTAGCAAATAAAATCACACAAGATTTAATGTAGAAAATCCTCAACAGGAAAAAACCACGGGATCAAAATTAATCCATTGTCACCTCTAAATTATAATTTTTTGCACGGACAAAGACTACGAAACCATCTCTCTCTCTCTCTCTCTCTCTACACTTCTTCTTCTTCTTCTTCTTAGTTTTTTCCTCTAACAATAGAAGGACATATATAGGGAAACCAAAATCTCATCTCTAGCCTAAGATTCAAACTCCTAATCATGATGGAACCCAAACTCCTAATCATGATAGATCTTTAACTCTATCTAATCTCATGAAGTTATACAAAGAATTAAAAATATTATACTAACTTGGAGTTTGAGTTGATACCCAACATATTCTCCCTCAATGAAAAATCTCCAAGTGTCTTAACGGCTTCAGAAAAACTCACTCCCTTCATCTTGTTCTTCACCTCTCCTTTGTGGACAAGAGTCTGAGAAGAATAATCTACACTATTAACGGATCGCCCATCAAAATAGCAAATATGGTTGCTATTCTTCCTCCCTCGCAAAATCAAATCACCATCTCTATACAATTTGCACCATTCTCCTTCCCCCATATACTTGTACTCACGTGATGTCATCTCACCCAATAAAATTAAATTAGCACCACATGATGACACATATCTCACATGATGAAGAATTCCGACCTTCCCAGTGTGAAGCTTGAGGCGAACACTTCCAACACCTTTAACCTTCATCTTCTCTTTGTTTCTAACAATAACGTTGTCAAATTCTTCATCTGTCTTCAATGTGTTAAAATAATTTTTGTTATTGCAAACGTGTATAGAGGCTGCAGAATCTAACACCCAAGTGTTACTCGCATCAGTACATGTACTTTGCATCAATAAAACCACATCTTCATCACACACATCCACCGAGGAGTCCGCCTTCTTCCCATTTTCTTGAAGCTTCATCTGTCTAATACTTTTCAAATCATCACGCATCTGGGAACATCTGAACTGAATGTGACCATTCTCTCCGCAATAATAGCACTCCTTTTCGTTGTCGTCTCGGGGTTGAGATTTTGACCTTCCTTGATAATTGTCACATCTCCTCGTACTCCTCCCTCGATTAGAACCTTTAAAAGCTAGTGCACTCTCACCATCATTAAAAATGCGCTCTCTTTTCTCATCATTCTTTCATTCTCACGTAAGAGTGTTGTCACATCGTCGAACTTCAAAATCTGTTTCCATACAATTATCGTCTGAACTAATGGTTTGTACGACTTTGGCAAGGAAGACAATAGGAGTAGCGCCTGCTCTTCTTCTTTAATCCCCTCATCAAGATTCATAAGTTGACAAACTAGCTGATTAAAGACATTGATGTGGTCTTGAATTGCAGTACATTCTTCCATCTTCAATGAATAAAGCTCCATCCTCAAACACAACCGGTTGGTCATCGACTTCGACGCATAAATCCCCTCGAGCCTTTCCCACAGCCCTCTTGGTGTGGTCTCTTGCATAATATTGTACTTGATCTCGGGGGCGAGTGCTAAACGAATTATGCTAACCATCCTCTTTTGCATAGAACCTCATTCAGCATCCTTCAATCCTTAAGGTTTCTTATCATCTAAAGCTTGACCAACACCATTCTGTACAAGAATATCTTGAACCGTGTACTGTCATACTACAAAATTTATCTTGCCATTAAATAGCGGAATATCAAATTTTGAACCCGAAGAAGTCATCATCCTCTAACCACAATCAAAATTCAAATCAGTTATTATAGAGATTGAATTTGATAAAATCAACGTCAAAAACGAATTCAGCACGTCGAAAACCCCTAGGAATGACTCCTGGATTACCAAAATCTGCCTCCAAATCCTTGATCAAAAGACAAATCAACCACAAACGTCGGATCTGTGTGAACAACACCCGCTATAGTATTCTTACTACGTGTTGTTGCTACAATAACCTTTTTTTATGTCGACCACCACGCTTCGACCGTTAACGCCTTCACGAATCACGCACCGATCAAACCTCTACGATCCGTCGAACCCCGCTCTGATACCACTTGTAGGGAATTTTTAGATCTCGTAAAAACCCCAAAAAGCCACCAAACGCAGTAAATAAAATCACACAAGATTTAACATGGAAAATCCTCAATAGGGAAAAACTAATGGATCAAAATCAATCCACTATCACCTCTAAATTATAATCTTTTACACGGACAAAGACTGCCAAACCCTCTCTCTCTTTCTCTCTACACTTCTTCTTCTTATTATTAGTTTTTTCCTCTAACAATAGAAGGACATATATAAGGAAACCAAAACCCTATCTCTAGCTTAACTTCTTAATTAGAATAAGATTCAAACTCCTAATCATGATGGAACTCAAACTCCTAATCATGATAGATCTCTAACCTTATCTAATTCTCATGAAGTTATACAAAGAATTAGAGTTTGAGTTGATACCTAACAGGTAAATCATTTGTCAATTATTACCTTATTGTCACTGCTGATGTAAGTTTTTTCCCACATAAAATAATGTAAAAATAATATAAGCCCACAAACAAACAATATAACTAAAGGCGTATGATGAGTTGCTATATTATCTTTATCTTACATAATCCCGCTTTCGTCTATATCTTTGTCTATAAGCATGCGCTAAATAAACCCCAAGAAAAAGAAAAATGATTTCCACAATTGATCATGGGACTCGCGGTTTACATCTATCGTGCGCCTCTGTAGAAGCGTGCTCGCACACCGAACGAGTTCGCGAGTCACGTGAGAAGATTAACAAACCAAACTTGAGCACAATCCAAACAAATACAACAAACCAATCGCAAACACAGAGATATACGTGGTTCAGCAATTTGCCTACGTCCACGGGGAGAGGATAGGGAGATTTTACTATTTTGAGGAGAGTACAAAAGGGTTATAATCACTCAAATACTTGAACATACCCTAACCAATAATCTCTCAACTCGCTCAAAGTTCTCCCTCTCAAAGTGCTCAGAATACTCTCTATTCTTTGATAAACCAAAAATTCTAAAATTATGTTTCAATATATATCAAAACACGAACCAAATCAGAACAAGAAATAAAGCCCAGACCCAAACCTGACTGGCGGTCGACCGTCGAATCATCACGGTCGATCGACCAGAATGACAGAAAAACTAAAAAATGCGTTATAGGGTCCGCGGTCGACTGCACTTAACGCCGCGGTCGACCGGCTAGAGATCCGAAACTACACCCTGTAGTGTGCACCTTTCCGGTCAACCGCACTTGACGCCGCGGTCGACCGGCCAGAGCTCAAACTGATTCCTGCTTTGTTTTTCCTAAACTTCGTTGTCGTTTTCACCGTTTCTATAATTCTCCACATCGACGAAGTTTTTCCAAAACTAAGCCGACACCAATACTAAACAAACATCCCACTTGTTGTGTCCAGTACGAAGTGGAATAAATCCACGACAACGGACTCAATCCATAACAAGTCGAGAATCCAAACCGGCTGCATCAAAATGACTACCTACGTACTCCCTCTCCTAAGGGATCAAGCCGTCCGTAGTTCATCCAAAATGGCCGTCAATGGCCTCAATAATCATGAATATGCAACAAGTTTTGATAATGATCAAACTTGTTGCTCGGAACCATCTTTCTTAGTATATCCACCGGATTATCCTTCGTGTGGACCTTCACAATTTTCACATCGTTATCTTCAAGAATATCCTGAACGAAATGATAACGAACGTCAATGTGCTTTGTCCTCGCATGAAAAATCTAATTCTTCACCAAATAGATAACACTCATGCTATCACAATAAAGAGTGACGGACCGCTACGATATACCAAGTTCCTCCAAAAGTCCTCGAAGTCAAAAATAGCCTCCTTGACAGCCTCCGTAATCGCCATATACTCTGCCTCCGTCGTCGACAAAACCACTGTAGAATGTAAGGTGCATCTCCAACACACCGATGCACAGGTCAAAGTAAACACATATCTCATCGTAGACCGACGCTTATCCAAATCACCAACATAATCCGAATCAACATAGCCAATGCACAACTGCCCACCTCTAGCATCCCGCTCAAAACATAAACCAACATTGAGAGTACCTCTAATGTACCTCAAAATCCATCTCACGGCGTCCCAATGACCCACTCCTGGATCATGGATGTATCTCGAAACCATGCTCACCGTCTGTGACAAATCCAGCCTCGTACATACCATTGCGTATATCAAGCTTCCAACTGCGGTCGCATGTGGAGTCTACGACATCAACTCTCGATCTTCAACTATTTTTGGTGAAAGGTTAACTAAAAGCTTCAAATAGGCTCCCAAAGGTACACTAACTGGCTTCGTATCCATGCTCACATTGAACTGCTAAGCACTTTCTTCAAATTAGCCACCTGTGTCAAACAAATTCTACCTTTCTCTTTATCTCTGCCAATCTCCATCCCCAAAATACACTTTGTTTCACCTAAATCCTTCATCTCAAACTCATTTGAAAGCTGAATCTTCAACTCATCTATAGCGGATCTGGAAATAGAAGCAACCAACATGTCATCAACATAAAACAACAAATAAATATACACACCTCCTTTTAACTTGTGATAATACACACAAGGATCAAACTGTCTCCGAGTGTACGAATGACCGATCATGAAACTATCAAATCGTCTATAACGCTGTCGAGGAGATTGCTTCAAACCGTATAGCGATTTCTTTAACCTACAAACCAAATTTTCTTTCCCTGCAGCTCGGAATACTAATGGCTGAGTCATATATATTTCTTCATCAAGATCATCATGAAGAAATATCGTCTTTATATCCAACTGGTCTAACTCCAAACCATACTATGCCACCAAAGCTAGCAAAACCCGAATAGAAGAGTGCTTCACCACCGGAGAGAAAACCTCATTGTAATCAATACCTTTCTCCTATGCATAGCACTTCACAACTAACCTAGCTTTGAACCTCACTAGAGTACCTGTAATGCCCTCCTTCTTCGTGTATACACACTTACAACTAATCGCCTTCCGCCTCTTTAGAAGCTCAACAAGCTCCCATGTATCATTCTTATGAAGAGACTTCATCTCATCCTGCATAACTACCTATCACGAATCAGCCTCTGAACTCTGCTCGGCTTTCTGAATGTAGTAGGCACCAACTCATCGATACTCTTTACTAGAAATACATATGTAACAACTATGTCGGTATACTATGCTGGCATCCGTATGTCTCTCCTCTGTCTCCGAACCGTAATAGAATCCTAAACTTGAGTCATCGGTCTCTGATCCTGCACATCCGTACCTATATCCTCCTCCTCGTTGTCGTGCTCACCTGGCGTCACTTCAGTCGGCATACTAATGAATACTGTACCATCTGGATAATGTAGAGTTGCATCGATCTCCACCACCTACGATATCTCCTCTGTCGGGACATTCTCTACCTGTTAAGAGCTAGGAAGCTTCAAGATAGAAGCCTCGTCGAACGTGACGTCTCTACTCAGCACAATCTTCCTATCAACTGGATCCTATAGCTTGCATCCCTTGACACCACGCTTGAATCCTATAAATATGACATTCCTAGCTCGATGTTCCAATTTATCTGTCTTCACATGATAAAATATAGAGCACCCAAATACCTTGAGCTGGTCATAGTCGTGTGTTAGGTCTCCCGACCACATCTCCATAGGGGTCTTTTCCTGAATCACAGATGAAGGTAGTCTGTTAGTGAGGTGGCTCGCATATGATAATGCATTAGCCCAAAAGATCTTCTCCAAACCACTGTGCGATAATAAGCATCGAACCTTCTCCAATAAGACCGATTCAACCTCTCTGCCACCCTATTTTGCTGCGATGTATGACTAACTATGAAATGTCTCTATATGCCCTCGTCTCGACAAAGCTATTGAAAGGGGTCTGATGTATACTCGTCGCCATTGTCGGATCGTAACGTCTTGATCTTTCTCCCACTTTGTAGTTCCAATCTTCTCTTCCACTCCACAAATAACTCTAGGACTTCATTCTTATGCTGTAGGATCTGACCCAATTACAATAAAACACTAGAGGGGGTGAATAGTGTTCTTTTAAAAATTAATGCAAAGAAGATTATAATTTGCAAAGAAATAACAATCATAAAAAATAACAATCACAAACATAGAATTTTATACTGGTTCCACCTCCCAGGTGTACATCCAGTCCCCAAGCAAATCCCGCTTGAGAGTTCCACTATGATTTTGAAAAACTTACAAAATCAAAACATCAAACCTGACCAATTTGCAAGCCCTACAAATTGCACCCAATCTCTTCACCAAGAGATTACACCTCTCACACCCGAGAGAACACTTGTCTTGATACAACTTGATTCCTATAAGCCTTGATAGTATTGTGATGTGTAGCAGTGGCTAGGAACGTTTTGAATCTCTGAAAATTGCCTAACTTGATTGTATATTGAATGAGGATCAAATGCAAATTCAGAAAATGATTTTTCTCAACACTTAGTGAAAATCTGGAAATTTTTCTTTTGAAAGATGCACAAAACTTGAATCTTATGTATATGAATTCGTGACCCAAAATTCTCAACATGTATCATATTTATAGCCTTGAAAAGATTGGTTTTCAAACCCTAAAAACGTATACAAAATGGCTATAAACTGTTATTAATTTGAATTCTGAATTGTTAGAAAACTATCTTAGTAGTCGACTAATTATCATTATAGTCGACTACTCTGAGTTCAACAGACTTCAGAAAACTCAAAATTTTCCTTAGTAGTCGACTATTATTGTCATTAGTCTACTACTCTGTAAAACACAAAATTTGGAATTCAACATATGAAGTTGAGTAGTCGACTATAATCCTTAGTAGTCGGCTACTCTGTATTTTTATAGAAACTTATATTTTGATCTAAGACTTCAGTAGTAGACTACTAATCTAATTAGTCGACTACTAAGGGGTGAAAATGTCATGTATGAAATATTTTAGACTCAATGATTAACTAAATACTCTAATGGTTAACATAGGAGATTTCTATTGTTAACCAACACATTAAGCTTGTGTTAATATGTTCTAATCTCTATGTGTGTGTATGTGTGAGTGATCAAGCCTTGTACAATATTTCTAAGTAAAAAAAATGTAAAAATTACATTGATACATAAGCTCTTCATCTTCTTTACTTCTTGATGCCTTGAACTCATCTTGTACTTGTTCATGTTGATAACTGCATTGAAATGTTAGTACATACACATAGTGATTGATATTATGAATAAATTGTTATCATCAAAAGTATATCATGAGGACATGATATCTAACATTCTCCCACTTTTTGATGATGACAAACAATTTATGCATATGTAAGTATATTTTTAAAAGAAATAAACATTAATAAATAAATATACTTACTCCCCCTGTATAAAAGCATATTAGAGTCTACAATTCATATTTTTGAGTCTATATAACATAATTCTGATACCATTCTCCCCCTTTGTCATTAACGAAAAGAAATACACATCTATCCTAAGCATATCATAATTTCCTCTTCATGAGCTAATACTTCAAAAAGATCTTCCAAATTGTTAACATAGTCCATCACTTCACCCATCCATATGGGTAGGCAAAGACTTGCCATAAATATCAAAATTTTGATAATTTTCATCTTCATTGAGACAATCCAATACCCTCTTCAGAGTATATGATTTTGATTCCGAGAATCATGTCCGTAGTTACAATGTCCTTCATGTTGAACTGTGCTGATAGGAATTTTTTGGTAGATATTACTGTCTCCAAATCACTCCTGATGATGATCATATCATCCACATAGAGGCAGATGACCATCACCTTTCCTTCATCGACCTTGATGTATAAGCACTTGTCAGATTCACTGACTTGATACCCATTGTTACGAACAACCCCATCAAACTTCTCATTCTAGAGTTTCGGTGCATGCTTAAGTCCATATAGAGACTTAACAAGTTTACAAACCTTACCATCTGGAGCATCAAGTCCTTCTGGTTTTTCCATGTACATTTTTTCTATAAGATCTTCATTGAGAAAGGCAGTCTTCACATCCATCTAATGTATGACGAACCTTTTCATCGCTGCCCGTGCGATAAGCACTCTGATGGTAGTGATCTTGTAAACTGGTGCATAGATATCAAAGAAATATGTACCTTCTTTCTGAGAGAATTATTTCACCACCAGTCTTGCTTTGTACTTTTCAATAGTACTATCAAGACAAAGCTTCTTCCTGAAGATCCATTTGGAGCATGCTAAGGAAGTATGACTACAAGACCTGTCAGAACTGCCAGTGTCATATGATTACAACAAGAAGCTTCGACCGAACACTGAAAGACCAGTAGAGTAGCTAAGGTACTCAAAGATCATTAGGAGTCTTATGTACATAATGAGCTGCCCAAGGCCAGATATAGCATTCGCTGTAGGTATGCTTAGTAGGTTCATAAGTAATCCTGGAAAGCTCCATTGGATGATGTCCAGAGATTGATGAGATACTTGAAAGCAACTATTGGTCTGGGTCTATTCTATATTGGATATCCGGCTATAATCGAAGGCTATTCAGATATGAGCTGGTGCTCAAAACCGGATGAGTGCAGGTCTACTGAAGGTTTTGTCTTCACCATGGGTGGAGCTGCTGTCTCGTGGAAGTCCAAGAAGCGGATTATCATTACACAGTCATCGATGTAATTTGAGTTCTTCGCACTCTGTGTTGCAGGAGATGAAGCTGAGTAGCTCAGTTATTTTCTCCGAGACCTTCCATTGACAGAATTACAAGACGTAATTACTATATATTGTGATAATTAGGTGGCGAGTGCTGTGACAACAAACTCGATGTTCAATGGAAAGAAGCGGACCATTCGTCTGAAGTATGACTATTTAAGAGAGATCATTTGTCAAGAAGTCATCTCTGTGATTGACGTCCGGTCTTTAGAGAATGTGGCTAATCCTTTGACTAAGGGTCTGGAAAAGGACATAGTCGAAAGGACGTCTGTTAGAATGAGTCTCAGAGTTTTGTGAGTCTTACAAATACTTACCATATTTATCAAGTTATTAGTTTAAAGGTTATGCTATTAATGATAAGATAATTGGTTCAAAAGTCAAGTAAGATTTGTAAAGTTTGGTGAGTCTTACAAATACTTACAATTTATATCAAGTTATTAGTTCAAAGCTTATGCTACTAATGACAAGATGATTGGTTCAAAAGTCTAAGTAAGATTTACAAGTAAAATCTTATCATTGTAAAGAGGATGGTTGTTAAGCCTTAATGAATCTAAAGCATTTCGGATGCGGGTTTGTAGGCTGTCTAAAAATCATAATAGATAGCTAATCCCCATCAACACCGATGATGGAAGTTACAATTCAACGACTTCCAGATGGCTATAATTTGAGGACTTTCACGTAGAAGGTTACAATCTGACGACCTTCACAACAACTAATGAAAGCTCTAATTCAACAGCCTTCACAATCAACATCGGGAGTTACAGTCTGATGACTCTCATATTTTCAAGGAGCCAAGACGAAGGTTACAAGGTGACGATCTTTGCAACGCTCTAGCAAAAGAGACTACAAATCGACGGTCTCTTCATATTAAAACGCAGATATCTCTCAAATCGTAAGGAATTTGGCAAAATTGACGGAGCAAACCGAACCCTATGGGGTCAGTTTGGTCGGCTCCATCTCGTCGAGATAGCCGATTTTCATTTATAATTCGTCCAATTCCGACTTACGGTTTGAAAGTTATGACCAGTTCTTCGCAGTGAGTTATGTTCTGAAGTCCGTCTGTGAGACTGCACTTCGCCTGAACATTGGACTTAGCCCGAAGCTCGCCGAGCCTGCCTGAGGCTCACCTCTGCTTCCAAGATTCAAAACACAGAGGTTATGCTCGTGTTCTGAACTCAAAACGCAGAGGTCATGCCCGCGTTCTAACCTCAAAACGCAGAGGTCGTGGCTGCGTTCCAAACTCAAAACGCAGAGGTCGCGGCTGCGTTCCAAACTCAAAACGCAGAGTTCGTGGACTCAAAACGCAGAGTTCATGCAGAGTTCATCTCTACGTCTCAGATGCCAAAACGCAGAGTTCATCTCTGTGTCCCAACTCTGCGTCTCAGATGCCAAAACGCAGAATTCATGTCTGCGTCCTAACTCTGCGTCTCAGATGCCAAAACGCAGAGTTCATCTCTGCGTCCCAACTCTGCGTCTCAGATGCCAAAACGCAGAATTCATCTCTGCGTCTCAGATGCCAAAACGCAGAGTTCATCTATGCGTCCCAACTCTGCGTCTCAGATGCCAAAACGCAGAATTCATCCCTACGTCCTAACTCTGTGTTTCAGATTTACAACGCAGCGCGACCTGTGCGTTCAGCCACCAAAATAGGCCCAACTCTGCGTTTTTAGTTTAAAAACGCAGAGTTCGGGCCATGAACGCTATTTTTCAGCGTTTGACTCATTCAAACACAAAACTGAACAGTTCCAGGAACCGTTTTCTCCCCACGATTTGAGGGATTTTTGCCCCCACTTAGGAGCGGATTAAAGGGGTAGTTACCACCCTTAATCCCCTATAAATACTAGAAACTCAATTGAGTTAAGGGATCGGCTTTTTTGGATCTGGAGGAGCTTCAGAGGGGCTGGCAGATTATCTTTGGATCCTTGAACATTTTTCAGATCTAGAGAATAGCAAAGGGCATCTCCAATTCATCTTCTCTTTCGATAGCAAAGAAGAAGTCTCTTGAGCAGATCATCGTGGAGCTTGAATACTTGGCTTATTAACTAACTTTTCGGTTCAAATCAACTCTTTTTCAAGAGTTAAAACTCGTTCAGAGTTAAACTCGATCTGAGTTATCAACTCGTCCAGAGTTTCCAACTTGCTCTGCAAGTTCTTCTAAACTCGGTCAGAGTTTCAAACTTGCCACGCAAGTTCTCCACAGCGTCAAATCATGAGGAGAAGATCATGTTCCAGTTAATAAAGATGTTCGGATCGTCAACGGAGAGCAAACTCGACACGAGCATTCGAGGGAGGCACTCCATCGCCACCGTGAAGAACCCAGAATTAAACAAAGGGGAGAATCAAATTCATTCTCCTCTCTTTTGTAATCGGAATCCAAATTGTAATTGATTTTGAGAGAATACAAGTTAATTTTCTTTCATTGTCTTTTTACTGCAAAATTTTCCACAAACAGGGTTGTTGGATAGGTAACATGCCAAAAGGATTCACCGATAATCCTATCATGTAAAGGAGATAACTATTAAGTCTTAATGAGTGTAAATCATTTCGGATGTGGGGTGTTAGATAGGAAACACACCTAAAGGACTCACCTAGAATCCTATCATGAGAGAGGATGGCTCTTAAGCCTTAATGAGTACAAAGCATTTCGGATACGGGATATTTGATAGTAAACATACCTAAAGAACTCATTTATGCATGGGTGGAGATTTGGTCATCTCCTATGGTGTCTTGTGGAAAGATACCTAGAGCCCTAGCAGAAACTAGGACATGCATAAGGCCATAAATATGCAAAGCAAAGGCAAAGGCAAAGGTAAAAACAAGTGTGGTTCAAAGTAAAAACTAACACAGATGAGTTTAATCTTGTGTGATCGCTGAATTTTTAGACATGTGCTGGTTCAAGTCTCTGCGACACCATGCATCTATGTTTTATTCGGTTGGTCTAAAGGGGATTCAATTCCTTGCGACATCTTCCTTATGCACAACGATTGAAATGACGGCACCGTTACACGACACTAGTTTAAAAAAATTTGTGGGGGATTGTTAGATAAATTTTTTTAAAAATATAGTGGGTCCCACAAAATTTGTTACCCGAACTTGTTGAAAAATGAAACAAAATGTAGTGTTAACAAAATTCAAAGGACGGTGCCGAACGTTAAAAGTGAAAAAGTGGCGGGCCCCACCATAAGAAAATTAGGACGTGGTCCCCATATGTATAGTAAAATAATATTATTTTATTAGTGCATAGTATTTTCCCGAATGTTATAAATAAACCCTAAACTCTTTAAAAAAATTATTCCAAAAACAACAACCAATATATATAGATATATATGTAAAATAGCCGATGTTCGTAGGAACATTGCCTGGACTGAGAAGGCCTTATAGATCGAGGAGATAGTTGCCTTGACCGAAAGGTACTATAGATTAAAGGAGATCTTGACAGTACTGGGTCGGTGCATACCAGAGTACTGTACTGCTGTTCCTGAAAGCAATTTAGTATTGGGATCCTTGCACCGGAGTAGACCAAATATTACTTTAAGCACAACATTTTACAAACACACAGCAACAGAGTTGGAAATTTTTAAATTACAACACTTTAGCTTTCTTTCCAGTTTTTTTTGTTTTTATATCTGCATTATTCAAGATTTAACCACATGCGCCAACACAAAGATCATGTAGTGCTCGGCTCTCTGCACTTCCTCACCATCGCCTATGACGACTCGGAAGTCGACGCCCTACGGGACTTCCTCTCGACGGCGAACTTGAGGTCACAAAGGTGATAGTATGTCATATTTGATGGTTGAATTGGTAGTATTGGAATAAGGTATGGAGGCTTCTAAAGGAGGTTATCCATCCATTTGTGAACTTGTGTGTATTGCAGTTGTGTATGAGAATCTTTATTATAAGTGCTCCCAAAGGGGATCCTTTAAATGGATATAAATTTGGTTAAGCATTGTAAAACTTTCTTTTGTTTTTCTGTAAACCCTTTGATCAACTTTG
>BQKN01065618.1:0-27321 GCA_022839385.1 Asparagus kiusianus | reverse complement strand
ATGGAGGATTGGATGGAATATGCGCTACAACGATAATATCCAAAGGAGGAGGAGGCATAGTGATGAAGCAACGTTCATTCAAGAACACTAAATGCAATAAGAAGCTTCATCAAACTCAAGCTATATCAAGACTCAAAGAATTGTATTTTACGTGAGGATATTAGCTAGTTTTTATTTTCTCTCTAGTGTTAAAATGTAGGCAAGTTGTTTAGATTTTATTTGAAGCTATTAGGATATCACACACACGTTTTCATACTTATAGTTTTGAGCGTTTTCATAAAATACTATTTTTCACAAGTATGAGGACCTATTAGCAAAATTCTTTTTCCAAACAATTTGTTTTTAGTGTTAAAAACATTTTACAGAGTTTCACAATTTTTGGAAGTCAATTAAATATTTTACAGAATTTTTAAGATAGTCAAAATCAGTATTTTTGTATGCGTCAGTTTGCGGTCGACCGCCACGGTCGATCACGCCTGAGTTCATTCGTCGGTGGGCAGCAGAAACTTTCACGGTCGACCGTCGCGGCCGACCGTGAGCTCGAGATTTCCTACAGTCGACCGCCACGGTCGACCGCAGAAGTCTCTAGACTTTTTCTTTGTTTCTGAGCTGTCTCGCGGTCGATCGTGAAAATGGTACGGTCGACCGCCGCTTATTCAAACGGTCTCTTTCAGTATAGATTTTGGTGCCGATTGTTTTCCTAGATTTTGGGGATTAGGGTATGGGTTTAAACTGTTGTAGTTTCTCCTATTTAAACCCCTATACTCCTTCTTTCTCATGTGTCCCAAGCTTTTGAAAACCAAAGATTTTCTTTTACCGAGAGCTAAAAATTTCAAACCTATTTTCTGTGTTTTCCTGTGTTCACATCCCAGCTTCTGTGTAATATTTCTCCTTGCCATAGGGACATTGTAAAGTGAGAGTTTTTACACCATTACTACTATGGAGAGCTTGATCTTGTAAAGATCAACTGTGTGGGAGTGTGATCTTGTGGTGATCAATTGTGTAGTTGTGAGATCTTGTGGAGATCATTGTGTAGAAGAAGTTCCGGTTTTCAAACCGGGTTATGTAGCAGATTTTTCCTCAAGAGTGGGGAGCGGGAACGTAGGTCAGCAGGCCGGACCTCGTTAACACATCGCACGTCACTTGGATAACGATTTCTCATCTTATATCCTTTACATTTGTTGTTCATTTGTGTGGTGTATTGTTTGCCTTATTTTTATTGCACTATTATAGCCTTAAGACCCTAATCACCCCCCTCTAGGGTCCAACATCTATAAGCCTTACTTCGAGGTACATATCCTAGAAAAATGCCAACATCAATTTTAGAATCAAATTTATCATGGTGATCTTTTGTATTTAAAATAAAATATTTATAACTAAAGATACGAAAATATCCAATAAAAAGAGTTTTGCCATAAAATAGTTCATATGGAGTTTTCTTAAGCTTTGGTCTAGTCAAAACACGATTTAAAACATGACAAGCCATATTAACGGCTTCTGCCCAAAAATATTTAGGCAAATCAAAGGAATTTAACATAGTTCGTGCCATCTCTTGTATGCTTCGATTTTTCGTTCAACAACACTATTTTGTTATGGTGTTCTTGGAATGGAAAACACACGAGTTATAACACGATGCACACAAAAATCATAAAAAGAGATATTTTGAAATTCACCACCATGATCACTTTTTATTTTAACAACTTTTAAATCTTTTTCATTTTTAATTCTCTTAACATGATTTGAAAAACATTCATCTTTACTAGCAAGAAAGATTGTCCATGTAAAACGAGAAAAATCATCAATGATAACAAAAACATAGTGTTTGCCTCCAAGAGAGGTAACACGCATAGGACCAAATAAATCAAGATAAAGTAATTACAAAGGTTTAGAAGTTGATACCTCATTGATGGATTTGAAGGTAGACTTAGTTTGTTTACCTTTAGCACAATCTTCGCATATGGTATCTTTGATGAAATACAAGTTTGGTAACCCTTTAACAAGATTCCTCTTGGATAATTTGGATATCAATTCCATGTTTGCATGTCCAAGCCTTTTATGCCAAATCCAAGGGTTTTCATCAATTGCCGCAAGGCACTTCACATCTTGATTCACTAATTCATTCATCTCAAAAATATACACATTAGATTTTTTTTATTAGCAACAAAAACAATTTTTCCATTCATACTAATAATGCATTTGTCTGGTTTAAAGGAAATATCAAAACATTTATCACTCAATTGGCTAATGCTAAGAAGATTATGATTCAAGCCATTAACCAAATAAACATCTTCTATAACGGGAGAGGGTGTCTTACCAACACATCTAATACCAATGATTTTACCTTTCTCTCCACCACCGAAGGAGACGCTACCTCCTTTAATTCTCGATAGGGTTACAAATAGCTCTTTGTTGCCCGTCATATGATGTGAGCAACCACTATCAAGGTACCACATCTCTCTACGTCATTACCGTGATGTTCCCTACAAGAGATGAAGGTGTAGTAACTTTAGGTACCCAAATCTTGGGTCCTTCGTGGTTAGTAAGCTTGGTACATTTGGGTACCCATGTCATGCTATAAAACTCATGATTATCTTTGATCCTGCAATGAGTAGAAATATGACCACGTTTCATGCAATATATGCACACAAAATTTCTCTTGTGTGTAGGAGCATAAGATCTATGAAATCTATTTCTACCATGGTGATAATGATTAGCATAAGCATGAGTGGGTCTAATCCTACCACTCTCAATTTTTAGTCTTTCAATCTTGGATCTTAATTATTTGTTTTCAAAATCAAGATCCCCTAGCAATTCATCTTTTAATGCAAGAGAGGTTTGTAGTTGTTCTAGTTTGGCATCACAAGAAGCATGTAACTTTTTAAAGGAAGAAAATTATTTTGACATCCTTTTAAACTCAATGTTCAATTCTTCTAAAGTCGTAGCTAGATCACATTGCATATAAAAGGATTCACTTTCGGTGTCGGAAACTACCTCCTTTTCATAGGTCATGAAGCAAATGTTGGGATCATGAAGAGCAAGTTTAGCTTCTTCTTCATTGCTATCCGAATCACTTGGTTCGGATTCTTCCCATCCGGCATACATAGTTTTCTTCTTCTTGTACTTCATGTATTTCTCCTTGAGCTTGGGGTAATCTTTGGCGATATGACCTGGTTCATTACATTCAAAACATTTTCCTACACGTGAAGAAAATTTGCTGTTAGATAGGGGATTAAACTTCTTGTTCATTTTAATGAGTCTAGAAATTCTTCTAGAGAGGTGAGCCACTTCTCTAGAAAAACCAACTTTACTCTCCGACGATGATGATGAGGAGTTGTCACTAGCTCCTTTGAGAGCTATGGTCTTTATCTTTGGTGATGGCTCCTCAGCTTCCCGTAGGGGCACTTCCTCCTTGTCCTTTCCCTTGAGCTTCTTCTCATGAACCTTAAGCTTGCCGATGAGGCCATCGAGAGCTAGAGTGGTAAGGTCATGAGCTTCCTCTATGGCCATAGCTTTGGGTTCCCATATTGGAGTCAATGAACGAAGGATCTTGTAGTTCGTCTCTTGGATAGTTAATTTCTTGTCAAGACCATGCAATTCATTGATTATGTTAGTGAAGCGGAAAACATAGCATCAATGGATTCATTAGGAAGCATCTTAAATAACTCATATTCATGCATAAGCCCACTAATTTTGGATTCCTTAACTTGGGGGGTTCCTTCATGTGTAATACATAATTTTACCCATATTTCGTATACGGTTGCACACATGGAAACCTTATTATACTCATTGGGGGAAAGACTGCAAATTAAGGCATTCATGGCCTTTGCATTGAGATTGGCTTGGTGCCTTTCTCCATCGGTCATATTCCCGACTTTGGGTTTTTTTTACATATTTCTTCTCTATGAGTTCTAGAATATCAAGATCAATACAACGAAGGTAAATCCTCATCCTAGCCTTCCAATAAGCAAAATTACTACCGGTGAAAAGTGATGGTCTAGTGGTGGATTGTCCTTCTAACATATGCACATTCATTGAAGCCTCCATAAGATCTTTTCTCTAAGGTGGTTAGACCAAAAATTAAACTAATATAGAGATCAAGCTCTGATACAAATTGTTGGACCCTAGAGGGGGGTGATTAGGGTCTTAAGGCTATAAATGTGTAATAAAAATAAGCCAAGCAATACACCACAATCATGAATAACAAATATAAAGGAGATAGAGTGAGAAATCGTTATCCAAGTAATGCGCGATGTGTTAACGAGGTTCAGCCCGCTGACCTACGTCCCCGCTTCCCACTCTCGAGGAGAATCCACTACACAACTCGGTTTGGAAGCCGGAACTTCTTCTACACAATAATCTCCACAATATCTCACAACTACACAGTTGACCACCACAAGATCACACTCCCACACAGTTGATCTTCACAAGATCAAGATCTCAACAATAGTAATAGTGTAAAAACTCTCTCTTTACAATGTCCCTATGGCAAGGAGAAAGATTACACTAAAGCTGGGAAGTGAAACTAAAAACAGAGAAAATCAGGTTTGAAAATTTTAGCTCTTAGTAAAACAGGTCTCTGGTTTTTCAAAAGCTTGGGACACTTGAGAAAGAAGGAGTATAGGGGGTTTGAATAGGAGAAAATACAGCTATTTAAATCCATACCCTAATCCCACCAAATCCTGGAAAAGTCAGCGCTGAAATCTGTACCTAAAAAGACCGTTTAAATAAAAGGCAGTCGACCGTACAATTCTCGCGGTCGACCGCGAGCCAGCTTTGAAACTTAAAAAATTTCCAGAGACTTTGCGGTCGACCGTGACGGTCGACCGTGGGAATTTTCGAGCTCACGGTCGACCGTGACGGTCGACCGCAAAAGTTTCTGCTGCCCACTCAGAAAAGAACTCAGGCGCGGTCGATCGTGGCGGTCGACCGCAAACTGATACACATGTAAATACTGTTTTTGACTCTCTTAAAAAATCTATAAAATATTTAATTGACTTCCAAAAATTGTGAAACTTTGTAAAATATTTTTAACACTAAAAACAAATTATTTGGAAAATGAATTTTGCGAATAGGCCCTCATACTTGTGAAAAATGATATTTTGTGAAAAAACTCAAAACTATAAGTATGAAAACGTGTGCGTGATATCCCAATAGCTTCAAATAAAATCTAAACTACTTGCCTACATTCTAGCACTAGAGAGAAAATAAAAACTAGCTAATATCCTTACATATAATATAATTCTTTGAGTCTTGATATAGCTTGAGTTTGATAAAGCTTCTTCTTGCATTTGGTGTTCTTGAAAAAACGTTGCTTCATCACTATGCCTCCTCCTCCTTTGGGTATCATCGTTGTAGTGCATATTCCATCCAATCCTCCATATATGGCACTAACATGCTTGATATATATATTGACTACATTATCACTCAACAAGCAATTAGTACCGATAATGGTGGTTATAAAACATCATCAAAACAAGAGGGCTAACAGATCAAAATGTAGATTAGCTAGAAATTAAGTTTAGGAAACTTCTCCAAACAAGAGAGATAGAGATTTGAAGATGAATGCTCAAAACCGAAATCGATCTCCTCCTCTTGTAAACTCTTTTTGCAAACAAACAAACAAACACTTAATCTCTTTAAAAATATGAAGCCAAAAATGGCTTAAACAAGCTGATGAAACCCTTAAAAACTTGGCTCAAAAAATAAGCATTGAGGGGTATTTATAACCTCTCAAAGAAAATCTGCCAAAACTAGTTGTTATAGCAAAAAGACATCATCAGTCGATTGGTCGAGTTCATTAGTCAATTGATAAACTAGTCGTTGGCGGAGCTGGAAAATCAGCACTCAATCAGTCAACTGAAGATGATGTATCGGCTGACTGACAATAGGTTATCGGGCGACTTATTACATGTAATCGGTCGACTGATTTAGCCTAAAACTCAGACGCTAGAAAATCCCACTGAAAAACTAATTTTGTAAAATCAATTAAAAATAACAAATCTAGTCAAAAATAGTAAAATTTGAGAAAATATTTATATATATGAAAATAAACATGTTAAAGAAGAAAATTTTAAAATATAATCATTTCCCAAGTTTTACTATTTTTAACATAATTTTGATGAAATTCTTTCAAACGAGTTTTGAGATTCTTTCTAATGGATTGATAGACTTTAGAAAAGATGTAAAAATAATATTATTTAGTCTATAATCTAAAAACTTATTATATAACCAAGTGATACGATAAATCAAGAAAGGTGTGTTCGTGTATGACTTGAGCTTAAAGCATAAACACACAAAGTATAAACTCCTAAACTAATATACCCAAGCTGATGTGTATGAAGCTCAATCTTGAATCTTTGACTTGAATTGTGTCGGCTTCATTCTAATATCACCAATCCTCTAAAATATCGTCGTTAAGGTGTAAATCCAACCAACCTGGATGCATGTTGGAGAAAACGCAAATACTAGAAACAAGATTAGAATTTGCTTGTTAAGCATCATAACTAGATTAGAAAGTAGGCTCATAACATGAGTCCTAACAGATACGACTTCCATTTTCATCAATACCGGGTGTGTATAGCAACCGAGAAGTAAATAGCAAGTGGACAAAAAAAATTGAAAGTGACTTTACTTTTTATTTTTCTTGTTTAGCAGTAGGAAAGTAAATGAAAAGTGAAAATAAGTAGAAACTGAAAAGTGAGGAGAGAGAAAATAAGATTTTATTATTTTTGCATTTTTTATTTTCTAAAGCGATTGTCTCTAATTTTATTTTTTGATCTTTTCACAAATCTCGTCTTGCGCAAGAACTTCCCTAACTGAGCTTGTTGTGTAGGGGCAGAGCATTGTGGGGGTCGGGGAGTGCCATGCCCCCCCGGCCTTATGTCATTTTACATATACATTATACATGGTAGGTTAAAATTTTCAAGCCCGCTATGCCCCATATTCTAACAGGCAACAACATATTAGCCTTCTCAAAAAAATTAATTTCAAGCCTAATTGACCAAAGCCCACATATGAGATGATAAACCCAAAGCCCATGTATGAATTAATGAGTTGGACTTAAAAATAAGCTTGCATTTGGTCAATTGTAACCAAAACCACATGAAGTAGGCAGATCTTGTCACGCCCCGCTTCCCAAAATACCCGGGAATCGGAACGTGAACAAGCCCGCGACGTATTAGATCAAGGAGAGTAAATAAAAATAATCATTTCTCCTCAATCTAATACGCTAAGCGTCTGAAAATAAATACAATGCAAAGGCACAGGTCCCCGATCATAATCAGCAAGAATATAATAGACAAACTCAGAATAAAAATATCATATCATAAATAGGATAACATCTGAGACATAATATACGGGTCAAACATGCCCTTATACAAATCTGAACAAATGAATACTGAAGAATATAAAATACAATGATCAGGTAGAAAAGGAAATGCTACGAAAACAAACTGAAATAAATAACTAAGCTTTGGCTTCTTCTTCTGCTCCATCTGCTAGGCACTCCTACTGAGAATACTCGGCTCTGGTGATCTCCCAGCTAAACCTGTTCTCCCTCTAAGTCTGACGTACACCAGAGAAAACAGGTGTACATCAGCGTGCGTGGCACATGGCAAGACCCCACGAAACAAATAGAACAACGAAAACCAAAACGAAAAATGATACGATAACAGAATTGACAAAAGAACGTGCATCTGGAAATCCCACAAAATCAACATGCAAATTCACTATTAAAACATGATAATCATAAGAATCCATAAATCAAACAGGTAACGAGATCATGCAGCTAGCGATCAGAAATCATCCAAGTAATAGGGTCATACACTAGATGAAATTAATACTTAAAATCTACAACTCGAGAAGTATTACGTTGAGCGAAATAATCCAAACAAGGAAACCCTCATGTATATACCATATGTCTTGAATTGTAAATAATTAAATAATAATCTCGATCTATGTATGAAAGAATTACGACTAGCCTACATCTCACAAGCATCCATAATCACCTTAAATAACAAGATCATATAACTAGCCACTCTATAACGGGTCACTGGTCCACATCTCACACAGAGTCAACGCTCCTGTCATCAGATAACTGGCTGTTCACAAATCCCCTACGTGCACCCAATACACCGCTACACTGGATCGGTCAGAGGGCTACACGCAATCCGATTCCGGCCTGGTTCGAACTCAAGCAAGAATCAGGTGAATAACAAGCTCACGAACCAAAGTGGCTACACCGGCTCCACTTTGACCCAACAAACCAAGCCCAAGCTACATTGGATCATGGGGAGGCCTGAAAGATACATCAACAGCTTTATCCGATCACATGAACATGGACTTTCCCATCCCAACTCTCTTCTCGTTTTTCTAAGTCAACGACACATAAGCCTCTAGGTCCTACTCATGTCACATGGGTCACTCTAGTCATAAACTCCTAACGTTTCTCAATCGCAACAAGACATAATAATGTAATAAATCATGCGCAATAATCTCATGACATATCCGGTAATTTAATCTGAGAATCAGGAAACATAAAATTATTCTAAAAAGATCTTCTAAAATAATAAATTTATTTACTTCAAAATAATTTCATTTTCCCAAAACAAATTCTTCATTTCTTGTTATAATTACCCAAAATAATTCCATTTTCCAAAATAACTCCTTTTAAATAACTCTAAAAACATTCTTTAAATATTCTTATTATTAATATTCTCTTTTTTGAAATAATTTCTTTTCTAATTATAATTAATCTAAAATAATTCCTTTTTCAAAATAATTTCCTTTAAAATTATTATCCATAATCATTCTAAAAATGCTATTTATCATATTATCATGATTTATCTAATATTATTCATCAAACAATCCCACGCAGATAAATATATCACAACTAATCTATGCAATTCAGAAATAACAGATATGAATATCGAAATAACAAGTCAAGGAGCGTGAGATCTTGCAAACAACTAATTAATTCACAACGGATCTAAGAATTGAATGACAAGTTAAGAGAGTATCGGGATCTTGCCTCGGGTACATCGAATGAATCGACGTTGACGGCACGGATCGAATCTGGCGCGGGGGGCGCGACGTCGGCTAGGGCGCTGCAGGAGGGATGCAGAATCTCGACGGCACTCGTTGGCGACGAGGGGCTGTCGGACGTTGTCAGATCTGCTGACGGAGGCATCGATGGTGAGGGAAGTGCGGCGTCAGATCTGAGGGAGTTCGACGACGAGGATGAGGAGAGGAGGCGACGGCCGGCAAGGGGGCGGCGGCTCGGCCGGAAAGGGGGCAGCGGGGGTGAGGCTTGGGTGGCGATTCTCGGAGCAGCGGCAGAGGCGGGCACAACGAGGTTTCAGGCAAGGTGAAGGAGGAGTTGAGGTCGTCGGAGCTATGTGGAGGCGCTGCTGAGTCGTCGGGGTGGCGACGAGGGAAGAGGAGCGGTGCTCAGGCGGCTGGAGTTGCGTCGAGGGGCTATGAAGTGGTCGCGGGGGCTAGAAGCGAGATCTCGGCGGTGTTGGCTGGAGCTTGAGGCGGAGCTTGAGGGGAGGATGGCAGGCGTGGGGCTACGGGGGTGGCCACGCGGGATCAGAGGCGGCGGGGGCTGTGATGGGTGCGGTAGTGATGACGGCGGGTGTAGATGGGGAGGTTGACGGAGGGCTCTGAGAGTGAGAGAGATGAGGGAGGAGAAAGCTTAAGTTTTTGGGAAATGGAGGAGAGAGAAAGAGAGAGAGAGAGAGAGAGAGAGAGAGAGAGAGAGAGAGAGAGTACGGGTGAGAGAGGGTGAATTATTGGAGAGAGAGAGAGAAAATTACGGGGGTAAAAAGGAATAGGTTAAATGTGATTATGGAATTGATTGGGAGTGATTAGGAATTGATTAGGGAGTGGTTATGGAAAGAATTCAAATAGAAGAAAATTAAGAGAGGGAAAATTTTCGAAAATCTTACATAATTATTCTGAATCATATTAATAAATTATTAACAACCAAATATCTTTTTATTTATATTTATATACTACTGTACTATGCTCAGGTTTACATCAATAATAACAAGGTCATTAATAATATCAGTCACCAAATGATTATATATAAAAATTTTCCTAAACTATAAATTAATATTTAGCTGAATTAATAAATACAAGACTATATATTTTATTTATTAATTTATTTTGAAAACTCAAAAAATTCCAAAAATTAGGAAAAAATATTAATAAAATATAATATAATATTTTAAATACTAGAAAAATTGTTTAAATACGTATCGAAAAGTTACGGTTGTTACAGATCTCTAAGCAGTGATTCGATTTTTTGTACAATTTATTTATGATTTTTCCAAAAAATCACATTGAATTGGATTTTTAATTTTGACTCAACAACTCAACTTGTGGTCTCAAATTAGGGTTTTTCTTCTCAATTTTCATGGCGTGGCGTATTCTCTAAACCCTAAAGGTACATGTCTTCTCCTTTATATTTACTTCTTAATGAGCAATATGTGTATATTTTTAATTATTGATTTGTATTCCTATATGATTTATTTATTTAGTTGTATTTATTAATTTATTTGTAAATCCTAGATATATTCATGTCATTTTTAAATATGTTGGCAGTCGATACGTCTGACAAACAAAAGAAACTAGATTCATTTTTTAGAAAAAAAGTTGAATCAAGTGGAGGAAGTAGTACGATGTGGTGACTAATTTACCTTCAAATTTAGAATCTTCTCCATTTGAAATTATGCATCTTCCTCAATCGCCAAGAGTCGACAATCCTAATTTTGCTTCAATAGAATGTGATCCATGATTACGCCAACCTATGTTGGAATATTCAATCAATGAACCTGATGAGATAAGGAGAGCTTATTTGAGATCTGGTGCTTACTATTACCAACCTATGCTCAGTAATTTTCCGTTGTCTGGACCAGAAAACCATCTGCATCGATTTCAAGTTTATTGGTATTCTGAATTTCCTTAGCTTGAGTATTCTCCAGAAAAAGATGCGATATTTTGTCTTCATTGTTATCTTTTTACTGAGAGACTGACTATGCAAATGGATAGGATGCATTTACAATTGTTGGGTTCAAAAATTGGAAAAAAAAAATCAAGAGTGGCAAAATATATGCTTTTCTCAAACCTATGGGAGAAGATCCATGTTCTCCACATAATACATTGTATAGCCTTAATGAATCAATCCAGTCATGTTGACAAAGTAATGGAGAGGCAATCAACCGAACTGAAAGTACCCTAGAGGGAGGTAAATAGGGTTATTGCTAATCTTATTGGATATTAATGCCAATTGAAATTTATTAACAAAATATTCTTACAAGATAGATATACAATGTAATATATGCAAGAATATAAACAAGAAACAATAGTGTAAACAACTAGCGAAAACAAAGAACACTCCAAATACAATAATATGATCACGGAGTTCGGACCTTCCGTCCTACGTCTTCGCTTCCCACTCCCGGGGAGAAATCCACTATCACAACCGGGTTTTCTACGCTCACCCGAACAATGTTTACACCTTATAATTCGGGTTTCTAGTTCACCAAAAACTTTACAACGCACACAATTACAGTCACACTCTACACCCTCTAAGTGTTGGTCTCTAGCCCGTGTTTTCCTCAAGTACTCGGAATTACGACCTACCTCTAGGTATTACTACCAACGCCACTCCACTTGGGATAACCCCGTCTCTCACCACACACTCCTCTTGGTGTACAAGTGTGATACAATGTGTAACTCACAATTAAGCACAATTACAATAAAATATTCTCTACAATAGATGAGAACTCAATGTAAGCTCAATCTCACAAATCACAATCCCACAACCCAATATATGATGTATGAAATGCTACAAGCTCAAATAGGGTGTGTGTGATAAAATAAGTATAAACAAAATCTAACTCAATTAACAAACTAGCAATAAAT
The DNA here is from genome assembly GCA_022839385.1 of Asparagus kiusianus. Lineage (NCBI taxonomy): Eukaryota > Viridiplantae > Streptophyta > Magnoliopsida > Asparagales > Asparagaceae > Asparagus > Asparagus kiusianus. The sequence goes on along the minus strand of BQKN01065618.1, from coordinate 15,393 downwards.
GATAATAAGAAAAACAAAAACGAATTACTAGAGAATAGAGTTAGAAAAACTACTCTATAAACATAATAGATGATGAAGAAGATTGAGGATGATTCCTTAAGTGAAAATGCAAGCCTCCTCTTTGTAAACTCAAACTTAGAAACTTAAACAAACTTTAAAACTATTTAAACTCCTCTTTAAACCCTCTTCCAAAACTTAATTCTGATGAGAACAATAGGGGTTTATATAGGAATAAAACCAAGATACAAAACCCAAACAAATCTAGCAAAAAGACAAAAAACAGAAGGCTGGAAAAACTAGCCGTTGGGCCATCAGTCGACTGACGGATTTCATTAGTCGACTGATGAGCTGACCGTTGTAGGCATTTTTAGCTCATCAGTTGACTGACGACCTTATCAGTCGATTTGATGACCACATCAGTCGACTGGTTAGTCGATCAAAACAAAATAAAAACTTTTGAAGATTACAGATATATTCTTTAGTCGACTTATTAGTCGACTGATGTCATCAGTCGACTGATCAGTCAACTAATAACAGGTTATCAGCCTGAAACGATTTTTAAAAATAAATTTTAAAGTCCTTTTTAAAAATAGCAAATAAATTCTAAAAAATGTAAAACTTTGGAAAAAGTTTATAACAATGATTATGAACATGTTGGAAAAAGAATTTTTTAATTTGTTCTTGCCATTTGTGAAAACTCAGAAATATTCAAAAGTGCTAAAATACATGTTTTCAAATATGTTGTTTTTGTCATTTTAGCTCAAATCAAGTTTTGAAAACTTGTGTAATCATTTTATGGACATAATAAAAGATGTTAGCATGGTTTGTATAGTCCAAAACATATTTGAATGTATTTTGCATAAAAATACCTATTTTCATGAAAATTCACAAATGTAATGTGTGTGTATATTTGAGCTTATAGAATTAACACACATTATATAAACCTTAAACTAATTTACCCAAGCTTGATATATCTTCATTGTAGCTTGACTTGGTTGTGGATGAAGCTTGAACTTAGATCTTGACTAGTATGCATAGGCTTCATTCAACTATTCTGCCAATCTTCCATTTGATGTGATCGTGAAGGCTCAATCCATCCATCCTCCAACTACATTGTTTGTCTAGAATACCTAATAAGAAAACATAAACACTAGACAAATAATATTAGGAATTGTTTATAATTATCAAAACAAGATTAGAAGATGTAGGCTCATAACATGAGACCTAATAATCTCCCCTTTTTTGATGATGATAAACAATCCACACAAAGAGTATATAAAATATGCAATAAGACACAATACTCTTAAAATATACTCACAATCAACTTGTTTCTCCCCCTTTGGTAACATCAAAATGGGAAAACAAAATAATAAGAGAGCGAAAGCTGCCCCTATCATAAAGCATAGGTGAGTATAAACAAAAAAAAGATATAGGGATTGCTCCCCCTATCAAAATGCCATATGAAAAATATGCAATTATGAATATGGCAATCAAATGTGAGTAAGCATAGTTGAAAGTATGCTAAACACCACTCACATATAAGACCAAGTGAACACTCATATGTGTATCATTAATACAAAGTGTTACAAGGGTCTAACACAAAGATATATATAAAAAAATCAAACATAAAATGATTTTAAAAAATTACAAATTTCCACCATAAAACATGATTTATTGAGAGCACAAATAGACATACAAAAGGTATCTCAATACCCGATCATAAAACATTATTTGAATATAAACAAAAGTAGATCATGAAATCAAAAAAATCATGAACCTCATGAAGGTTCAAATAAAAGCCTCAAATGATACTAAAAGTAATTCAAAGTGTATATATTGTATCATTTTTGACAAAAGTAAGAGAGGTGAGCATAACAAGCTCTTGAAACAAGTTTCAACCCAAATAAAGTTTTTAACATCCGGTAAATCTCCCGGGGGTTGCTCAAACATATAACCTCTCATATGCAAATACAAAACAAAGTATATATCTAAAAAGTGTTTGATCAATAGAAGAAATCCTTTTTGCAAGACTTGATCAAACCACATAAGGAATACATTATAAACCACAACTAGATGATCTGGAAGCTCAAACACATAAATGTCATCATAAGAGTGATTTAAAATGATCCCATAAACATAAACACATTGTTAAAATAATTGAAAACATGGTATACTAACAAAAATGATGTTTTAGTATAGAAAAATTATCTTGATAAAACTTTGTATCAATTTATAAAGGATGAAAACATGAAAATCTATGAAAGAGAATTATGAAAAAATATGAATGATAACTTTTCAAATCAAATACCAAGCATAAAAATTGAATAAAACTTAAAAATAAAAACATCTTTAAGAACATGAAAAACTAAAAAGCTAAAGAATTCATTCTTAAAGATTAAACATGTTTTGGTACCTAATTACTCTTGGTACCTAAGAGTCTAGGGACATGACCCCTATCATTAAAGCTTAAAGCCCTAGGGTTATGAACCCATTTAGGCGCATTTAGTGCACGGGTCCGGTCATAGCAAAAATTATGCAAATGACTCATTCGATTGCAATAAGTGTAATGAAGAGGATGCATTTGTTTATGTTGACCATATGGATGTGCATGTGGAACATTTGCAAACAAAGGTGAATTATTTGAAGCTTTTTTTAAATACGAAACACTTTTAAACATGGGTCAATTTGGAACATTTTGCAACATAGAAGTTTTTTGTAAATCATAACAAAATTTTGCAAGATATCCAAATCTACCACAAACATTGCAATTAAACACATGTGGTATTTTAGAATCATTTGGCAAAAGAGAATTCCTTTTTAAATCAAAATAATACTCGGCCAAATGACCAAAACGACCACAAAATTTACACTTATATACATGGGCATTTTTATGATTATCACTATGTGTATGTGCATGTGTATGAGATGGAGAAGCTTGATGAGATGCACAAACATGATTAGGCTTGTTAGGCTTTTGTGTAATATAACAAAACTTAGTAATATGGCCTTTATGGCCGTAAATTAAGCACTTGTAAGTTTTGTTATACATATGTACATAGTGAGTAGTTTTCTTGGAAGAATTTGTATGTGATTTTGCACATATGTCCATAAGCTTTTTGTTATTAACAATGCAAGTTTTTTAAGTTGAATCTAAAGATGATATTCTACTTTTAACTTGATTCAACTCATTATTATCCACACAAGCATTGTTATTAGAAGTAGAACATGCATGATCAATTTTAAAAGAGGTAAGCTCTTTTCTAATGTTCTTAACTTCTAATATAGCATCACATTTAGCATGAAACAAACTAGCATTTTTAAATTTTAATTTTTTATTTCATTCTTTAAGATTTACATTTTTATTTGTAATGAGATCAAACTTAGTGGCTAGAGTTTCATGAGAGGATTTTATTTCGACATGCTTGCTTTTTAAGTTAATGTAGCTACGTTGCAATTTCTTATACTCATGCATCAACAATTCATAACCATGTGCGAGTTCATCAATAGTAAGATCATTTTTATTATCGGACTCGTATACCTCGCTAGAGCTATCACCTAGTGGCCGTGTTCATGATGACGCTCCTTGTGAACTTGTAGAGGGAGCCGCTAAAGATCGTCGTATCGCCTCCAAATTCCCGTGATGTGCTTTAAATAATTTCCAAATTGCATAAGCACTATCAAAATGAGCAAGTTCGTTAGAAATACATGGACCAAAAGCATTATGCATAAATTATAACACTAACTTGTTCATTGTGAACATTTTCTTGTCATGTTTGTTCCACTTGGATTTCTCCGAAGTGGGCACAATATAAGCATTGTCAATAACTTCCCATAAATTTATGTTCCTAGATTCAACAAAAATTTTGAATCTACAACACCATTGTTCATAAGGGAAGTTACTATATCTAGGAGCAATATTTATATCGTAGCCTACACCAAACACACCCATAATATATTAGCAAGCGAATTAAAAAAAATCAAAATAAGATTAGCAACAATATTAAAACTTGGACCGTTAACTCAAGGCGGCCAAACCTTAAATTAAGAGCACCAAGCTCTGATACAATTTGAAAGTACCTTAGAGGGGGGTGAATAGGGTTATTGCTAATCTTATTAGATATTAATACCAATTAAAATTTATTAACAAAATATTCTTCCAAGATAGATATACAATGTAATATATGCAAGAATATAAACAAGAAACAATAGTGTAAACAACTAGTGGAAACAAAGAACACTCCAAACATAATAATATGATCACGGAGTTTGGACCTTCCGTCCTACGTCTCCGCTCCCCATTCCAGGGTAGAAATCCACTATCACAACCGGGTTTTCTACGCTCACCCGAACAACATTTACACCTCACAATTTGATTTTCTAGTTCATCAAAAACTTTACAACGCACATAATTGCAATCACACTCTACACCCTCTAAGTGTTGGTCTCTAGCCCGTGTTTCCCTTAAGTGCTCGAAATTATGACCTACCTCTAGGCATCACTACAGACGCCACTCTTCTTGGGACAATCCTGTCTCTCACCACACACTCCTCTCGGTGTATAAGTATGATACAACGTGTAACTCACAATTAAGAACAATTACAATAAAATGTTCTCTACAATAGGTGAGAACTCAATATAAGCTCAATCTCACAAATCACAATCCCACAACCTAATATATGATGTATGAAATGCTACAAGCTCAAATAGGGTGTGTGTGATAAAATGAGTATAAATAAAATCTAACTCAATTAACAAACTAGCAATAAATGATAATAAGAAAAACAAAAACGAATTGCTAGAGAATAAAGTTAGAAAAACTTCTCTATAAACACAATAGAGGATGAAAAAGATTGAGAATGAATGCCTCAATTGAAAATGCAAGCCTCCTCTTTGTAAACTCAAACTTTGAAACTTAAACAAACTTTAAAATTCTTTAAACTCCTCTTTAAACCCTCTTCCAAAACTTAATTCTGATGAGAACAATGTGGGTTTATATAGGATGAAAACCAAGGCACAAAATCCAAACAAATCCAGTAAAAAGATAAGAAAACAGAAGGCTGGAAAAACTAACCGTTGGGCCATCAGTCAACTGACGGGTTTCATCAGTCGACTGATGAGCTGACCGTTGTAGGAATTTTTTAGCTCATCAGTTGACTGACGACCTTATCAGTCGACTGATGACCACATCAGTTGACTGGTCAGTCGACCAAAACAAAACAGAAACTTTTGAAGATTGCAGATATATTCTTTAGTCAACTTATTAGTCGACTGATGTCATCAGTCGACTGATCAGTCGACTGATCAGTCGACTGATAACAGGTTATCAGCCTGAAATGATTTTTAAAAATAAATTTTAAAGTCCTTTTTAAAAATAGCAAATAAATTCTAAAAAATATAAAACTTTGGAAATAGTTTATAACCATGATTATGAACAAGTTGGAAAAAGAATTTTTGAATTTGCTCTTGTCATTTGTGATAACTCAAAAATATTCAAATGTGCTAAAATACATGTTTTTCAAATATATTGTTTTTGCCATTTTTGTTCAAATCAAGTTTTGAAAACTTTTATAATCATTTTATGGACATAATAAAAGATGTTAGCATGGTTTGTATAGTCTAAAACATATTTGAATATATTTTGCATAAAAATACCTATTTTCATGAAAATTCACAAATGTAATGTGTGTGTATATTTGAGCTTATAGAATTAACACACATTATATAAACCTTAAACTAATTTACCCAAGCTTGATAGATCTTCATTGTAGCTTGACTTGGTTATGGATGAAGCTTGAACTTGGATCTTGACTAGTATGCATAGGCTTCATTTCACTATTTCGCCAATCCTCCATTTGATGTGATCGTGAAGGCTTAATCCATCCATCCTCCAACTACATTGTTTGTCTAGAATACCTAATAAGAAAACATAAACACTGACAAATAATATTAGGAATTGTTTGTAATCATCAAAACAAGATTAGAAGATGTAGGCTCATAACATGAGACCTAACATGAACAAATTAAGAAGAATAGACTTCGAGTCAAAACTTCAATTGATGTTATTTGTTGGCTTTCATTGCTGGGGTGTGCTTTAAGAGGTCATGATAAGAGCATTTATTCAAGCAATTGAAGTAATTTCCTTGAGTTGCTCAAATACACAACATTATATAATTCAGAAATGGCTAGTATTATTTTAGAAAATGCTCAATTTAATTCAAAAGAAGATATTGCATGTTTGTGCAAATAAAGTTTGAAAATTCATTCGTGAAGAAATTAGAGAATTTAAGTTTTGCATAATTGTTGATGAATCAAGAGATGTAGCTAAGAGAGAACAGATGGCTCTTATGATTCGTTTTGTCGATGAAGTAGGTTGCGTAAGAGAGTGATTTTTTTATCTTTCCCATATCAAGGATTTGTCAGCGGCCACTGTTTTCTAAACTATCTAACGTTCTTTCACATCATGGTTTTGATCTTCAAAATCTTTGAGGGCAGGGATATGATAGGGTTAGCAACATGCGTGGTGAGTGGAGAGAATTGCAGGGACTTTTTCTTAGGGAGTATTCTTTTGTATATTATGTCCATTGTATGGCTCATCGACTATAATTGGCGTTAATGATAGCTGCTAGAGAGGTATATGATGTTCATGAGTTTTTTCTAGATTTGACTTTCATCATTAATGTAATTGATGCCTCTTCTAAGCGTCATGATGAGTTGCAAGCTGCTCAAATAGATGAAATTGCACGCATGCTAGCCATTGATGAAATTAAGATAGGAAGAGGTCTTAATCAAATGTGCACTTTAAAACGAGCCAGTGATGCTTGTTGGAGCTCTACTTTTCTTCAATTTCCAGCCTTCTAGGGATGTATAATGCAACTTGTGCTATTCTTGAAAATATCAAAAGTGACGGTACTCACTATAAAATAAAAGGATATTCCAGTGCAGCTTTGAAAAAGATTAGATCATTTGAATTTATTTTTATTGCTCATCTGATGAAGGTAGGGGCATTACTGATGTTCTTTGCCAAACTTTGAAGCAAAAATTTCAAGATATCATGAATGCAAGATGTTTAGTGTCAAGTACAATGTCACTAATTCAAACCTTAAGAGATGATGGGTGGGATTCTTTCCTTGAGAAAGTGATAACTTTTTTGCTTCAATCAGGTGATTGTTGTTCAAGATTTGGATGGTCCATATTTTGAAGGTCAAAATCGTCACAGACTAGATTGTATCACCGCTAAATATCAATACCACTTTGATACATTTACCGCCACTATTGACTTTCAGTTACAAGAGCTAAATACAAGGTTCAATGAGCGAGTGATCGATCTCGTGCTGCTTTGAGTCCGAAAGATGGGTACAAATCTTTTGATATTGAGGATATTTGTACTACTGTTGAAAAGTACTATCCTTGTGATTTTATAGAGCAAGAGAGGATTATTTTGAGATTTTAGTTGCAACACTTTTATATTGATGTGTTGAAACATCTAGAATTGGAGGGATTGTCATCTGTTGCGGAGCTATGTCAGGGTTTAGCAAAGACGGAGAAATCCATGGCTTATCCTTTGATAGATTAATTCGCTTAATTTTACTCTTCCAGTTTCTACCGCAACTACTGAACAAGCATTTTCGGCTATGAAGCTTGTGAAGACTAGATTACGTAACAGGATAGAGGATGGATTTCTTGCTGACAGTTTGCTTATTTTTATTGAGAGAGAGATTACGAAGACTTTTGATTTAGATTCACTTCTTGATGATTTTGTTTCTGTTAAAGAGCACCGTGCATAATTTTAAGATTAATGTTTTCACTGAGATTTTTTTTATCAAACTCTATACATACGCTTTTATGATTAGTTTTATAATATATTCTTTTCATCGTCGTACATATATTTTTGGTCCCCGTAGTGTTTAAATCTTGGCTATTGTTGTGTACGAAACTTTATGGTCATCTCTAATTTGGAGTACTCTCTCAACACATTCTTCTTATGCATGATATATATAAAGAAAGGGGTGCTACCCACCTAATTTTTTTACAGTTCACTATCAGGTTGTCAAACAAGATTTCTAATATACAGTAAAGAAAAAGTACTTTTTCCAGAAGACACTTTCTCTCCACTTTTTTATTTCTATTTACTTTCCGATTGTTAGACGCGTCAAGGTAAGCATCTCTTTTTTGCATCCCAACTTCATTCGATGTCTGTGTTAAGTGACACATTATTGCCCACACTGAAAATAGTTATGTCATCTAATATTCAAAACAAGAACTTGAACGTGTGAAAGAAGAAAGATGGCTTACAAAAATCTATAGTTCGAATCCTGAATAATTGTGATTTGCATATTGACAAAGATTTACAGTTTGAATAAGAGTATTATGATTCCTCGATTGACCAAACACTACAGTCGTGATTTGTCGATTGCTCAAACTAAAACTTGGCTAGTACGTAGGGGTGTCCGAAAACCCCGTCGGCCCGGCCCGACCCGGCCAGAAGTAGTGAATTTTTTTATTCTTTTATTTTTTTATATTTATATATATTATATATGTATAATATATGTATATATAAATATATATATAATATGTATAATATATGTATATATAATATATTTTTATATACGTATAATATATGTATATATATATAATATATGTATATATAATATATTTCTATATATGTATAATATGTCATATGTGTATATATATATACTCTCTCTTATATAAGAATATATATGTATAAGTATATATAAGTATACTTTCTCTTATATAAGTATATATAAGAATATTCTCGTATATATGCATGTATATACTCTCTCTCTTAGTATATATGTATATATAAGTATACTCTCACTTATATATATATACTCTCTCTTATATAAGTATATATAAGTATACACTCTCTTATATATGTATAATATATGTGTGTGTATATATATACTAATATACTCTCTCTCTCTCTCTTAGTATATATAAGTACTAGTATTCATCCCGTGCTAAGCACGGCATCCTTACAGATTATTTTTGTGCACAAATTTTCCTCATCTCATTTTTTTGTTTTACCACAATAAATTTATCTTAAACATACTTATGGACATTATAGCAACTTAACACATATATGTATTTGTGGACATTATAACAACTTAATTCAACTTAACTCAGATGGACAAAGAAAAGAGAGTCATAATCAGTATTTATGGACATTATAACAACTTAATTAAACACGATAGGTTTTAGAGAATTATCAATTGGAAAGGCCTAAAAGAAATTGAAAGGAGTATGGTCGCAGAAGAAAATTGTTACCTCATGAAGTTCAAAAAGAGAAATTTTCTACCGCGGAGGAGACTGTAATTTTGTTACAGGTAAATAATACTAACATGAGATTTAGAAAAAAAAAGATACCTTCTGTTCTATTCACGCATTACGAAACTAATGATCACTGGGAGAAGTTACCAAGTAACTCTTTTCAGAAACTCCAAGTCCTTTATCCTCTTTGTACGTAACTGGCAAATTAAAATGAAACATTATAATTCATAAGACTATTAAAGAATAAGATGGCAAAACAGTAGTTTTTAGGTGTAATTACATGTTCCACACAGTAACAGAGGCTTCAATCTTCTTTTTGATTGATACCAATATTCCTTTATCGATTAAAATTTCCACATACAATCATGAATTGTCAATGAACAAAAAAGCCACACATGTACATGAATGTGATCAATTCAAGCCGTTCCAAATATCTGACCAATGCAATATAAACTTACTTGTGCTAATTTATAAAATATCCAATGATCAAGGGTAAAACAATTCATGGGGCATCCTGTACAATTATCATAAATGCCACCATATATATCAAAGTAATGGCATAATCTCACAATGTCTCAGCAGGACATGTCCTTAAACCATGGGTTAGCTAGGGCTGTAATTTGAAATTTCATTATGTGATACTCAGCATGTAGCACTAAGATTGTTCTCCTCCAAATGTGAAAGGCGAAGTAACATTTAACACCTAAATCCATGTATGGCCTGGTATCTTTCTTAACCCTTTCCTCCTCATTATAGCCCTTAGTTGCAAAACATTTGCCCATCTACCATTTGCCGCATAGATATTCGACAACAAAACATAATTACCTGTACTGTGTGGCTCAATTTCAAAAAGCTTATGTGCAGTAAGCTCTCCAAGCTCACTATCACAATGTATTCTGCAAGCCCCCAACAATGCCCCCAAAACACCAGCATGTGGCTCCATAGGCATCCTTTGTATAACTTCATCAGCCTCTTTTAATTGCCCAGCTCTCCCCAAGAGGTCAACCATACAAGCAACCATACAAGCATAATGATCTTGAGACGGTTCAATCATATATTCATTCTTCATCATCTCAAAATAATGTTTCCCTTCTTCAACTAAACCAGCATGGCTACATGCATTAAGAATCACAGTAAAGGCAACACCATCAGGCAAAACCCCTTCTTTAAGCATTCTGGAGAAGAGTCATACAGCTTTATGCTAATAGACTTACAATGATGATCTCCTCTCGGACTCTGATATCTTGATCAATACTTCGAAACACGATGTTGCACTGCAGAATAGATACATAGTAAGGCAATTAGTTTATATCAAATGAGATTATCCCATTTTCTCTAAAGTATAATTGAAAATTCTAGTAATCATCAATTGTCACTTGTATTTTGGTATTGTAACTCTTATTTCCAATATAAGTTTAACCAATTTATAATATAAAGATATATTGGATTGTTAGATTAAATAGTTTGTTATCTTTATTTACTATCAATTATTGAGTTACAAAATTGTAAGATAACGATTTCCATTCAGTTATTGAAGTCTTCAATCGTTTATTATACTCAAGTTTCAATAAGCCTAACATTCTCCATTCAGCTGCTGCAAATTAAATTAGCCATAGAGATCAAATCAAACGGCAGCATCAAAATTAACATTTTAAGACAGTTCCATTCCTCAAACTCTTAATTCAAGAAAAAATATACATCGATAATGATAACACTACAGTTCTTAGATATATTTGTCATAAAAGACCCCTGTTACCAAGATGTTATTTTGGGAATGTATTAAAAATTCAATTTTTTACCAACAAACCCCCAAATTAACACTCAATTCAAGAACTTCGCATCAAAAAACAAAATAAAAACAAAGCTAGTCACCAAACCTTTGTCCTTCTTGATATCCTCCCTCCGCTTTCGACGTCGAGCCCAATCGGCGATGCTACTGCATCCCTCGCCGACGGCCTATCTCTCGGCCGCATGGGGCACGATCTTAAAAGTCATAATCAAGTATTTATGGACATTATAACAACTATTCAACATGATAGGTTTTAGAGAATTATCAATTGGAAAGGCCTAAAAGAAATTGAAAGGAGTATGGTTGTAGAAGAAAATTGTTACCTCATGAAGTTCAAAATGTAGGAAATTTCCTACCGCGGAGGAGACTGTAATTTTGTTACAGGTAAATAATACTAACATGAGATTTAGAAAAAAAAAAGATACTTGCTGCTCTATTCACCCATTATGAAACTAATGATCATTGGGAGAAGTTACCAAGTAACTCTTTTCAGAAACTCCAAGTCCTTTATCTTCTTTCCACGTAACTGGCAAATTAAAATTAAACATTATGATTCATAAGACTATTAAAGAATAAGATGGCAAAACATTAGTTTTTAGGTGTAATTACATGTTCTACACAGCAACAGAGGCTTCAATCTTCTTTTTGATTGATACCAATATTCCTTTATCGATTAAAATTTCCACATACAATCATGAATTATCAATGCACAAAAAATCCACACATGTACATGAATGTGATCAATTCAAGCCGTTCCAAATATCTGACAAAGGTAATATAAACTTACTTGTGATAATTTATAAAATATCCAATGATCAAGGGTAAAACAATTCATGGGGCATCCTGTACAATTATCATAAATGCCACCATATCAAAGTAATGGCATAATCTCACAATGTCTCAGCATCAAAATTAACATTTTAAGACAGTTCCATTCCTCAAACTCTTAATTCAAGAAAAAAATATACATCGATAATGATAACACTACAATTCTTAGATATATTTGTCATAAAAGACCCATGTTACCAATATGTTATTTTGGGAATCTATTAAAAAATTCAATTTTTACCAACAAACCCCCAAATTGACACACAATTCAAGAACCTCGCATCAAAAAACAAAATAAAAATGAAGCTAATCACCAAACCTTTGTCCTTCTTGATATCTTCCCTCCTCCGCTTTCGATGTCAAGCCCAATCGGCGATGCTACTGCATCCCTCACCGACCGACTTGCTCTCGGCTGCATGGGGCACGATCTCGATCCGTAGCATGGGATCGGAGAAGTTGCTGCAGCACGCGATCTGATTTTAGGGTTAGGGTTTTGAGAGACGTTGGGAAAATTGGAGGGAAGAGGAGAAGATGAGGCAGTGGGGATGGGGGATTGGAGGTCGTAGGAGGATATCGTGGCGGGAGATGAGAAGGCGGTGATGAGACGGCGGCGGGAGGAGTCAACGACGAGAGCGGAGACGGAGAAGGAGGAAGAATCGGATGGGATCAGAGTTTGGACGACGCCGGCATCGGAGACGGAGGAGATGACAGGCCTGTTACCGGATCCGATGAGGAAGTGTTGGGCTGATGGGTCCCACGCAAGGGTGGGGGGTTGAAGGTCAGACGACGAGGGGAGGGTGACGACGTCTCGGTTGCAAGCAAGGGAAGGGTCCAGTAGAGAGAGGAGGAAGGAGAATATGGGGAGAGTGGAGGGAGACATCGTGAGTTTTTATTTGAGAGTGGAGGGAGACATCGTGGAGTGGAGAGCGGAAGGAGAATGCGTGGGGAAGGCGTGGGGAAGTTGCTTAACAATGGACGGTTGTCATGGAGGAAGCGGCGAGAACAATTGTCGGCGTGGTGAAATGATAGGAAAATGGACGGTTGTGGGAAAATGATAGAAAAATACGTGGATATTCAAAAAATTTACTATTCATATTAAGGTTTTCCTTTAGTTATAAAGGAAAGTAGATACTCTCTCTTATATATGTATACTCCCTCTTATATAAGTATACTCTCTCTTATATATGTATAATATAATATGTGTGTGCGTATACTCTCTCTCTTAGTATATAAGTATATATAAGTATAGCATATTACAACGGCTACTTCTTTCCCATTGGCCCAACGGGCAACGGCTACTTATGCGATTCTCTCTCTCTCAAGTTATACCTTATAAATATATACAATATATATACATATAATATATGTATATATAATATATAGTTACATAATAATTTGTAAGTATATACTAATACATAATTATATAAAATATAATAATATTAAACTAATTTTTAGTATTTTTTTATCAAAAAAGAAAAGAAAAAAAATTTAAAAAAATCTAGTTGGGATGCACTTATCTTTTGTGATGCAATGAATTCCAAAATAAATTTATACTTGTAATTTGTAAATAATTTATTAATTATTAATAAAAAATTTATTTTTATAATTTTTTATTTATAATTTATGTTATTTTAAGTGATTAATAAAATTATTATTTTTATTAATTTTTTTGTCTTTTTTTGTATAATTTAAATTTTAAATAAAATTTAAAAAATTTGATAAAAAATTAAAAAATAAATAAACCGGGCCGGTCCGGAACCCGGCCCGGTCGGGCCCGGGCCCAGACCTGGCCCGGGGTACCCGGGTCCGGGTCCGGGCTCCGGTTTTTCCTTGCCCGGGCCGGATGGACAGGCCTATTAGTACGCAGAAAGGCATTGTGGACATTTCTTGTTATATATCTTGATCTTATACCCCTTTATAATGACAAGTCTCCAAAGTCACGTGTTATATTAATTTTCATCCAACACAATTACATAAAAGATTAACATCTCACTTGTGCCATAATTAGTCTCCTTATTTTGGGTATAATCTACAACTAAAGAAATCGATCGATCAGCAAAAATAAAGATTGAAACTAAGAACAAAAAAGTGTTGAATCCATGCGTATCAGTTAGCAATCCAATTCTTTCAAGAATTTACAAAAAAAACCCAAAACAGTAGTAGCTGGATCGATCTCCAAAAAGGGACTAAAGAAACGATCCAGTTTCATCAGTGAGTGACGATGGTTTCGAAGCAATTAAGCCCATCGAACTCCGGCGCGAGCCACAGTCTCGGACTCAAACTCGGCATCGACTCCCTCCCGGGTTCCTTTTTCTCCTCGCTCTTCTTGTTGCCGCTCTTGAAGAGGGAAATACAATTCGTCATCCATGAGCCTGGGCCTGGGCCTGAGCCTGAAATATCAGCAGGAGTTGAAGTGAGGATTGACATCGCCAACAGCTTCTCCATACCAAACTTCAACGAACTGCTTTTGTTTTTGGGTGATTATGAAAGAAGTTGACGATACAAGGGAATTTATAGGCTCGCGCTCGGCGGTGGGTTTCCTACTTTCAGTTGACCAACGAGTTTTGAATCATGCTATTATTAGCTGTTGAAAGTTCTTGAATTGGGGTCAAAGGTCCATGCCGCCGTGGGTGGGTTGTCGGTTCGTTATTAGTCTCTTGGTCAACACAAGAAACCTACCAATAAAAATTTCGGTGGGCCCCAACCAAAAGCCTTCCGGGATTTGGAGAGTCACGCAACACGATCCTGGCGCGGTTGATAATTTTGGCATCTATTTTTTTGGACCCAATAAATCGGGGAACTATTTCCCGATTGCCTTCATATTTCCTTTTCACGTGACTTTAGAATTATGTATCTGGAATCAAGGACTAAAACACTTCCATTGCTCTGGTTTTACTTTATTTTATTATTTTTTTTATGAAAAGCACTACGTCCAGCCTATCACAATCCTCTTCATAATCCATTTAGGGTTGTTTAGTTGGCAGGAAATAGCGCCGCGAAAGAAAATGTTATAGTCAAAAATTAATTTATATTTTCACTTGACTTTATTTCTATACATCAGACGAGACGTTAATGTTTTGTTAGCAATAAAGTAGCTAAAAAAATAAATTAACTTACATTTTGTAAATAATAATAACAACAGCATTTACATGTAATTATGGTCCAAGACGTATTAATTTCGAACTAAATAGCAAAAGAATTTCATAAATTATATTAACCACCAATATAAATTTTCATGTGCTTCAAACATATCCCCACGCCTACCTGACTGGAAGTGACCTTGAAGTATAAAAGTTAAAACGACAAGAACATTTACCCGGTAATTTCTTTTTATCCTCTTGTATATCTACACGTCACCTGCCCTGCCCACACCAAATGGACTTTGACCTAATTGTTGACTAATTTGGACGACCAGTGGGCAGGAGTCTCTAGATGGGCTTGGTCGTCAATGGCCCAAGCAAAAATAAAAAGTGTATATATATATATAT